>CAKAEH010001298.1:0-85115 GCA_916381525.1 Cercopithifilaria johnstoni
TGAGTTGGAGCAGATGCGTCAAAGTACTGCGGTAATGGCTAAGTGCTTTAGTTCCTACTCCTTAATCTTTACTCAAATGTAATGAAGCTTGTCTTAACATGGCAAAGGAGTACAATTTTTCAATACTAATAAGTGGAGATATGAAAGAGAAGAAAGATATTATTTGCTTTTTCATATTCTTCATACGTTCTACTGCCGTGAAAAAAATTATTTGATGTGCGGCTTATTTAGAATTAGAAAAGCGTTCAATTTTAAGATTTCGACTCAAAATAAGCAATAAGAGCAAATACTTAAAAAGGAAGAAATCACATCGATCCTTTTCTACTTTATTCCTTTTCTACTTAAGAATAAATATTATATTTCTGCCATTTTTTTATTCATTTAAAAATTGGATGTTAAAAGAAAAGCCATTTTGCTATTTGTGTATTGTGTGAAAATGGGTGATGATACTTGTACTTCTTCGAAAGAAAAGATTTTCATATTTTGTAGAAACCGTAAAATAAATTAATTTTTTAGAAGACTGAGGAAGGGACTAAAAATGAAGCGATGTTTGTCGGTAATGATATCAACTGATATTGATATCAAACTGATATTGGTATCAAACTGACAATGATATCAAACTATTTTCAACCATCCATTTTCACTGTCGCTTCTCATTCAAAAATGGAATTTTCTACTTTGCTTTAGCCCTCCTCCAAGAAAAAAGAAAATTAACATTAAGCATATTGATTATTATGACTTTTTTCATTTGCTTTCAAGCTGTCTCATATATATTCTTATCCTTTCATTTGAGGATTTTATTTTGCAATTGATAGATAGTTCATGATAATTTGTGCTAAACTGATAATGCGACGAGTAATGATATCAGCAATACAAAACTTTGAAAACTTTGTGTTGAAAACTTCCCAGTTACATTTCTACATTTTGGTTAACGATACTAAATAAACAAGTCTGTTCCACTTATGCACATAATTATTTCCACATGTCTGTTTATTAGAAAGAATAAGCAAGCCATAAAGAATAAGTAATATATACATATTGGATAGAATTTTCGGTTCAATTAAATGCCATAACTAAATGACTGATATTTAAAATGAATTTTGAACGATCGATCATTTTTTCCCAATACCGATGTTGAGAATTTTACATCTTATCTCCAGCTATGTCGTAAATCAATCATATCTCCTTCTGACCTGAGATAGCTAAAATGAATGAAAGTTACAGTCTCATTTATATTATGTGAAATGCTGATTTTCGATTAATTTTAATAATTTCCAGCGGATGAAATGGATTTTAATCCTTCGCAAAGTATTTATATTATTTGAAAAATTTGAATCATTTCTTTGACAGATTTATACTTCAAATCAAACGAATAATATTTTACCCAAAATATTTTATTATTTATTTGCATCATTGGCTCTTTTTTGATTTGAACAAAAGTTTTATGGAAATTATCAAATTCTTTTACAAAAATTCCTTTTAATCAAATTCCTTCAAAAGACAAATTAAATTTCAAATTGTAGAAATTTTAAATTTAATTCCTTGCTTTATATCTTTCATTCCATTTTACTCTACGCATTATTTCAATGTTTTTTTTAATGAAATTAATTTATTCTGTATTGTTTTATTTTAGTTCAAAAAGTATATATCGCAAAACTTTTTATAAAATAATACCTATGTTTAAAACAGAGAGAGAGAGAGAGAAAGAAAGAGAGAGAGAGAGAGAGATGTATGAATATGTAAGGCAAAATTATGCTTTGTCAATAACATAAGAATTATTAAATTAATTTATTGTCACCATGGTGAGAAATCATATAAACAATTTTAAAATGTATAAAAAAATGATAAACAAGTAAGCTTACTAACAAAATAAATTTCACATTGAAAAAACTAAAGCCATTAGGGTAAATGCTTCTAATTCCTAAACTTATCACACATATTCATTTGATGTTTACATAATTTCGTATTATATGAAAACAGCAAAAAGCTTAGTTAGAAATTATTTATGCTTAACACAGGTTGGCTATAAAGTTTATTAATTTAGTAATTAATTTAGTATTTTTTAATTTTAAAACAATATTTCTTATTTTCACACCTTTTTTATTGTAATGAAAAATTTTTAGATTACCTTGAAATTAATTATAACACACTTAGCATTGTTTTATCATTACTCATTTCATCCATTCTTACATTATCAATAAATATTAGAAATTAATCGACTAAAATTTTTTTTTCGATGATATTCGTTATTTTAAAATCCTTTCATCATATTTCAATTAATTTTCAAAAATTTCCACATATTTATTCTGCATTTTCTTTTCTGCCTTGTTTTGTTTTAGATATGCAATTTATATTTTAGCTTAACTAACTAAGCGTAACAAAAAGAAAGAAAGAAGCGATTTCTTCTTGAAGAGTTTTTAAAGATTTAGTAAGCTAATGATTTTCAGCTTTAAATAAAAGAAAGTTTAGATGGCTCAGCAAAGAGTCAAAAATAGAAGGTAAAATATAGGAAGCCTTTGATTCTATAATTGTTTGAAGACTATAAATAAGTGAAAAGCATTTTTCTCCTTGTTTTTCTCTTTTCATTAAAAAATGAAAAAAAAATTTTTTTCAAATAAATTTCCTCAATTTCATATCGCTTCGATGAATGCTTTCTTCATAGCAAACACGCATAACGCGCAGTTTTCGTGCAATTCAAAGCAAACTTATAACTTTTTTTAATTCCATACACCAATTATAAACGCCATATAAATATGCAGAAACTTAGAAATTATTTATAAGAATGCCAATGTGAACATTCTATTCAATAGTTAAATTTTTTCAATTTCGCTTTTAATTACGCTTGCATTTTCAAAATCATACAGAATAAGTTTGCAAGTAATCTTGTTCAATCTGCAAGTTAATCAAACATGTGAAACTTGCAAACATACATTGCAAATATAGAGAGGACAGAAAAAAATAGTAAAACTTATGAAATTTTGGAAATCCTTGAATTTTAAACAATTCAAATTTGTTATAAATAGTTTATAGAAAAGCCATAACAATGTACATTTCTGATATTGCCAGAAGTGAACACAACGATTACATATGGCTATTGTAAAAGTGTTAGTTATTTATAATTGAAATTCTTGGATGACATGGAATTCAGATTTATTCAGAAACCAACCTTAACTTAAATGTATTATTCTTACAAATTGAATGCTTTTGTTTGTTTGTACGATAAGTAAGATTTGAATAATTGTTTTAACTTCAAAGTTTTTATTGAAATGCAATTTATTTTTAAAGCCTTTTTTTGAAAAGTGATATAACTGTTAATGAAGGAAGTTTGTAGAAGAAAAATGGCTACTAACCAATAATTCTTTCTTTAAAGGATTTATGAAATTGAGCAATTGAAAAGATATTGGGATAAAAAGAAGAAACGATATAAAATATCATCTATCACTATCGATGTGAAGGGGATTGGCATGCCTGTGGTTAAACGAGGACTCGTCGCTCCACAAAATACATTCCTTGAAAATGTTATCAGACGTTGCAATAATTCTGGTATGTTTAACGTTTTTGTAACAATCGAAAAACTCATTTCTGAAGGCTGCATTCAAGTCATTGGAATTTAAATTGAATCATTAGATGATGTAATATTAGAGTTATTTATGCTGAGTTATCGAAGAATTGAAAGTAAATCATCGGCCGTTTGACGTCAAAAGCTCATAAGAGAAAAAGCAATAAATTTCTAATGATAAGGTATGATATTATTAGGTAATTTATTGGTTTTTCTCATATGAGATAATAAGTAGGCTATACATGCTATCATAAATAGGCACTTATTAAAAAGAGAAATCTACTGGCAATGAATCTTTTAAGAATTCCGACAATAAGAATACGATTTCCGGATAGAAAGATTAGAAATTCATAAATCGATCAAATGGAATTGACATTTCATACTAATGCTTCATTTTATAAGATTTCTGATTCACTAGCCTTATTCTATAGTTTCTTAAAGCATTGACTTCTTAACGGAATTATATTTCACCATTTCAGGCAAACTGTGAGTGAGCTAAATTGACAGTTATAGGTATATCTAATCATTCATATACACTATTTC
Organism: Cercopithifilaria johnstoni; assembly: GCA_916381525.1. Lineage (NCBI taxonomy): Eukaryota > Metazoa > Nematoda > Chromadorea > Rhabditida > Onchocercidae > Cercopithifilaria > Cercopithifilaria johnstoni. The sequence goes on from CAKAEH010001298.1 coordinate 4,103, forward strand.
CCATTAACAGTTCAACTAATTTGTGAAATTTATATTCGTTAGGGCTACTCACACATAAAATTTCGCAGTCAAAGTTAAAATAATAAGTATTGCTAAAACGAGAAAAACCGAAGTATTATCAATGAGAAAGAAGAATTTAAAGATGAATAATTGCAAAAGCGCGATCGCGCTGAGACAATGTAATGAACTTTGTCGCAAATATTTCAACTCAAATTTGTCTTCTCCTTTTTGTTGCAAGATTAAATTATAATAAATTATGCCTAACTTTAAAAACTATGCAATATTTCGGTTATTTTAATTGATTTTAATATACAATTTTTGACGCATTAAAATGGAAGACAACATTTTTAATTCTTTTTCAGATACTAGTTTTATATTAGCAAATGCTCAAATAGTAGAATATCCGATCGTGTACTGCAACGACGGTTTTGCTAAGATGGTAGGATATTCAAGGGCTGAAATTATGCAGAAACCTTGCTCGTAAGTTTACACAGCGATCCCTTTGATTTGCTTCTCACTTTCAAAATAATAAATAAATTTGACCAAATGTAACTTTACAGTATATGATATCTTTACAACTATTTCATTTTTATGATGAAGAATATTTTTTACTGTTTGATGAAAATGAGGAAAACTGGATATGACTGATTCCGATAGATTATTGAACATCGCTTCAGTCTATTTGATTATTTTATTTTGAAGACTTTCCTTTATGCATTCGAGCGATAGTAGACCGGAAGCAGTGAAGAAGATTCAAAATGCGCTCGATATGTGTAAACATGAACAAACAGAAATTGGTTTACGTAGAAAAAACAGTTCGTTTTTGAAAAACATTTTAAAACCCTTTAAGAATATTTGAATAAAGCTAACTGCGAATTTAACCTACTTTTTGAAAAATTAGGCAGCTGAAAAGTTAGTCAAAAATAGCGATCCAAAAAGTGCCTATTCAATTTAATAAAAGATTTTTCTCTAAATTTAAATCAAATTTCACCGCTGAAAATTGTTATCAGCACTATTTAACACTGCCGATTAATAGTTAATTTTCATCCCATTTTAATTTTTAAAAAGTAAGCAAAATTTTCAGCCATTTCAAAAGCTTTCTAGGAAGTCTCCTTTGGCTATTGGTGTACATCGCTCCGATCAAGAATAATCATAATCAGGTGGTACTGTATTTGTGCCAATTCAGGGATATCACACCTTTTAAAGAGCCGCTTGATGAAAATAATAGAGGTAAGGATGTTTCGCTTTATTTATTCTATAGTAAAAGCTTTCTGTACTACCATATGAAATTTTACTTTTAATAATTTTCATAGTAATTTATGTGTCTTAAAAAAGCTTTTACCTGCGAAAAGCTTTTTCTTATAGTTAATTTAAAACCAAATTTAGCAAAAAAAGATTTTTGCTTATTTAATAGAATCCATTTTACTTGAAACTAAATAGAATTAAAAATGATAGGCTTCAAGTTGATAGAATATTACTGAGAAAGAAGAGAATTTCGATAGACCACGAAAGTAAGAATAATTAGTATGAATTATTATGTACATGTCTTGCTTATCATCAGTGTAAAATTAAGTCTGATATTAAGGAAATTATCGTTATTCACCATTTTGTAATCAAATTGATATTTTAAAATTAAATAATGAACATTTTCTTATTTGGGCCTCTCACGAATTTTGCAAATTGCAAGAATTGCAAAAAGCAGGCAGCAATTTAATCAAATTAAAACAAAAGATCTGCATAAAACGACGAGTGCAACGTCGTCAAATTTCAATCAAGTTATCAAAGTTTGTCTTTCCGTCTTTTTATTTTCCATTCTTCATAATTTCAATATATTCATTCATCTCTGCCCACATATCCATCTCAAATTATTATTTTTAATTATTATTATTATTGTCATCATCATCATCATTGTTACCATTATTATTATTAGTTATTATTGCCATTACGTTTCATTAAACATCAGGCAATTCATAACTTTCCATTTGTTTCGCCTAAAAGATTGGACACAAATTTTTAGGCGAATAATTCGATATTTATACTAACAAGCAGTCCTAAGAATAATTCGAAAATAACTCTGACTAATAAGATAAAGAAGTCAGCTGTATCGTCAGGTGATGAGCCTCGGTGGTGATCTATTGCCACAGTATCAACAAGAGACACCAAAAACATCACCACATGTCATTTTGCATTATTCGACATTTAAAACGATATGGGATTGGTCTATTTTGGCTCTCACTTTTTATACTGCTTTTATTGTACCTTACAATATTGCCTTCAAGGTTGTATCATATTTATTTGTTAAGCCATTATTGGCAGTTTATTTTTTGTTGAGTATTTTGTTCCTATTGTTGAAAGATTTCTATTAATTATAACTTTATATTGAACAATACCCATTATTACTTCTAAATAGCATAACAAAGTAAGTTCAACATTTTATTAATAAAAGTGCTTCATATTATTTGCAGACACGGGAACATCCACCTCGTGGTACCATTGATATGGTCGCTCTTATGGATTCAATCGTTGATGTGATATTCTTTGCTGATATTTTGTTAAATTTTCATACAACATTTGTTGGTCCCGGTGGTGAAGTAAGTCATGCATAAATAGCAGAAACTTGTTGGATAGATTAAATTGATTTAAATACAATTTTCTTAGCTTATAATGCTAAGAATAATTCGTTAAATCCTTTGAATGCTTAAAATTTAATTTTTTTTTGGAATTAATTTATGAATTACTGAGCTAACCGATATGAACATTTTCTTGAAAAAATTGTAAACAAATGAAACAACAACAACAACAATAATAATAATAATAATTTTGTAAAAAGGTTTTGCAAGAAAAGAGAAGATGAAATGCTCAAAGTTACATACAATGCTTAGATATTCTTAATTTTTCTTTTGAAATTTCTTTCAAAAAACATCAAACAATAAGAATTTCTTAAAATTTTCAAACATCTATAAAGATGAAAGAGAAATGATGAATATCAGATGCTTATTTTCATCCTCAATGATAATTAACTGCTTATTTTTTAAGGTTGTAATCGATCCGAATACAATAAGGTATAACTATTTTAAATCATGGTTTCTCATCGATCTCCTTTCTTGCCTTCCATATGATATATTTTATATGTTTAAGCATAATGATGAGGTAAATTCTATTTTATACAAAATGATTTCCCTTTTTTTCTTTTTCACTTTTTTAAATTACTAATTTTACGCTTATCCTATTTTTGGTTTAAGACAAATTTCCGCTTAGTTGCATAATTTAGCAATACTACGAATGTTTTTGTTAGAGGAGATATTTTTAAATTGAATTTTTTTTACAGAGAATGGGATCATTATTAAGTGCATTAAAAGTGGTACGCTTACTTCGACTTGGACGTGTAGCACGTAAACTTGATAATTATCTTGAATACGGTGCGGCAACGTTACTTTTACTTTTATGCGCTTATGTACTTGCCGCTCATTGGTTAGCTTGCGTATGGTTTTCTATTGGTGAATATGAAGTTAAGATAAGGGTATATTTATATTATTTTTTTAACTTTTTTTGTAAAAAAGGTTATATAGAATAAAGATGAAAAAGTTATGCGAATTTTTAAAGTAATAAAGCATTAATAATAATTAATTGATAGAAGTGAAAAGTGATATTGCGAAATGTATCTTTAGAAATTGAAGATTTAAATCTTTCGCTTAAATATATATTGCTTTCAATTTTTTTCAGTTTTTAGTACCAACAATGCCGGAAGGATGGTTAACGAAGCTGTCGAAAGAATTGAACTCACCTTTCAATTATACATTTAAAGATAAGCTGAGATTGGTTGGTGGACCTCAACGAAGTTCTGCTTATATAAGTGGTAAGATTGGCTTTTGTTATTCACATAACTGTAGAATATGCCAAACAATAATATATTAGTTATTCGCATAACTAATATATTTGTTTGTATTAAGTTTTGCTTCTCGAATTTATTTTTTTGCCTTTTTTATCTGAAATTTATTAACAGATGAAGTGTAATTTTTGAATAATTATGAATTTTAATTAAATTAGCATTTAATAAATTTATTCACAGCGTTGTATTTCACAATGTCGTGCTTATCAACCGTTGGATTTGGCAATATAGCATCCACAACTGATAATGAGAAAGTATTTGGCGTATGTATGATGATCATTGCTGCACTATTATATGCTGCTATATTTGGCCACATGACTAATATTATACAACAAATGACATCTGCTACTATAGGGTCACTGATTGTTGCATTTCATTAAATCACTTAATCTAATATATTGATCTTTGAGAAAAGCTAAGGATAGAAAGATTAATACGATAAAAAATACTGGATGAAATTCTTTTCATAATTGTTGAAAGAAATGAAATGCAATTTTAATCATCGATTGTTTCAGATATCATAACATGATAGCAAATGTTCGAGAATTCATTAAATTACAGGAGGTGCCAAATGAGCTTGCTGAACGAGTAATGGATTATGTAATTAGTACCTGGGCAATGACTAAAGGCATCGATACTTCAAAGGTTGTTTATTTTCTTTAGCAAAATTATTGAAAAGAAATAAGGCCGACACAGAAAACATTGAGAGAAACTTAAATTCATTCGATATTTGAATACTATTGTAAGCAAATTTTCGTTGTTAATTTTTATAAAAATAATTGCTAAATTAAGGCAAAATCAAAGTCGGTGAAACTCTAAATTTTTACTGTAAAATTGCATGCATCAAATTAGAATTTAATTTATTTTATTTCATTTAAGGTTCTCAGCTATTGTCCAAATGATATGAAAGCAGATATTTGTGTACACCTGAATAGAAAGGTATTTAACGAACATCCCTGTTTTCGGCTTGCTTCTGATGGTTGTCTTCGACAATTTGCCGTACATCTTAAGGTTTCTCCTTATTTCTGCAACTTAAAAAGTGTTTTTAATTTTATGTGAAATAAAACTTTTGAACTTTAACAAGTAAATGATCGCCAATTTCTTCCAACAGATTATTGAATTTTAATGAAATTTTTAAGTGTTATAAAGTTTTCATTATAAACTGAGATCACTGGGCTCAAACGATATCAAATTTTCCAGAAACATCTCAAGATTTTATATTATGGCTGACAAAAATGAGGCATTTTAAATTACAAAATATCATGTGATGCATCCATGCATCACATGATATTGAACTTGGTCGTTTTAATAATGAAACTGTAAATTAAAAAGAAAATAAGGTACCAATTAAAAAAAGCGAACCTGATAAGAATATGATTACAGAGCAATCATGCAGCTCCCGGTGATTTGATTTATCATACTGGTGAATTGGTTGATGCATTATGGTTTGTTGTTTCGGGATCACTTGAAGTGATACAGGATGATGAAGTTGTCGCCATTCTTGGTACTGATTATTTTTGAAATTTATAAATTTATTTATCAAATATTAATTCTTTTCTAAAACAAATTTATATGTCTTAAAAAATTTTCGATTGTATTTATTTCTTTCTGTAATATTCTGACCCATAGTTTTCGCTTCTTATTATTAATTTACATGAACAAGTTCAGGAAAGGGTGATGTCTTTGGTGATGAATTTTGGAAACAGCTTGAAACGGGTCGAAGTGCTGCTAACGTTCGTGCTCTCACTTATGCAGATTTACATTCCATAAAAAAGAATAAACTTATGGAGGTAAACCGATCATTTTTCACATTTTTCTATAGCTTGAATAAAAATCTCAAAAAAATTAAACGAAAATTATTTTGCAGAAACTAATAGAACTTACTATGGCTTAATATATAGTTTTAAATTTACTAGACAAATAGTAATTATCTTCGTTATATTAAATTTTACTTCGAAAATTCATTTTAAATATCTTTCGCAGATATTTCCTCGAAATTGCAAACAAACAATTTTTACAAAATCTTTTAAATTTCAAAAAAGCAATTTTTCAGGATGATTAAATGCTATTTTTAAGAAAAAATTATTTTAGGTGCTTTATTTCTATAAAGCATTCGCAAATTCATTCGCTCGTAATATGGTGCTAACATACAATCTCACTCGTCGGGTACTTTTGTTTCAACTTTTTCTTTCGTTTTTTGGCTTTTGCTTTATAAATCATTTTACTGATAAGAAACAAAAATTATTATACCAAAAATAAGCACCGAACTTTTAATCATTTTTGAAGCTTGCATATTTCAGTTAAAATTCCGTAAAGTAGTTGATGTGAAAAGAGAAAAGGAATTGGATGAAAGACTTAAAAATGAAAAGCTTACGGTTCCAGCAGAACATCCTGTTCGGAAATTATTATTTAGGATGCGTGAAAGATATGTTACCCGAATACTTCCATCAAAGATCTTTGCTGATCTCGAACTGGTCAGCTTTTTCTTTAGCAATATCGAGAAGATATGACACAAAGTGATTGTTTAGCCTTTTGAATTCTAATTTTAAAGAAATCACGAAAGCAAATGCTCAAGATTTACCACATTCTGTTGAGTTATTGTAATCTTAATAAGAGTCAGATTGGTGGGACATAATAACTGCTTCAGCAAGCCAAGACAAGGCGATCGCTAATACGTATGACCACTACTTCAGTGAATGACTTGAATGAAATACATTGGAGCAGTGATATTCAGCGGAATATCGATAATATTGTAAGTCTTACGCTTTGACAAAAGATCTTTTCTCACCCGGCGTGCTTTGATTCACAAACTAAAAATCAAAATAAATCGAAAGTACATTTTCTATTCTTTATCAAAGGCAATTATCAAGCGACAAATTTTGCTATTATAAATCTAACTAAATAGTTATTTAATAATTGATAAGGCTATGATAAAATAAAGTAGAACAGAGATGGCCTACATTTGCAAGTATTCATTGATCGGATTAATCTATCATTTAAGAATTTAAACCAGTTTCATCCTGAACTGAAGAAATGTTTTGAACGTATTGAAGAGAAATTGCATACAGTTAATTACATTTCTCACAAATTGGAGAATTTGGAAAAACTTATTTTTGAATTGTATCGCTCCAATAAAGGTATGCCTTTTTCTCATCAAATTTCACGTTTCTTTGCATTTCTAAATAAGCTTTCTTCAAAAAACATTTGTAAAATGGGGTTTATTTTGTTTAATATAGAATGGGAAAATAAATATGCTAATGTAAAAAGGATATGCTTGGCGCGTACTGTCAACAAACTCAAATTATTGTATTATTAGAAGTGTTTTACTCTGATTAATGAATTCTTCTACTATTTGTCTGTTCAATCCCTTGTCAATTTACTAAATGAAATGATTGAAATTGAGGGAATAATATTAACAGAAAGTTAGAATGTGAAATAATGTGAAATTTCTACAATATAGGAAATGATGAAGTGAATATAAGTGGATCAAAAGAACGACAGGTATTATCTCCAGCAATGGCAATAAATTTGATGAGTACAAGTACGGAATCATTTGTACCAATTAATGCATCGCCATCTGTTAAAACAACAATGCGTTTATCTGTTCCCGTTCCACCACTACGGAATCTCAGCACGGATGATGAAAATACTGAATTTCAAGAATCAACGTCAAAATTTTCTACATTCGTATATGTTGAAGATGAAATAGCAAATGGTAATTTAAGTCCACCCAAACTAAGACGTATTTAAGAAATTGCTGTAATAATCTAAGTGAGAAATAGATTGCAGCATTTATCTAATAATTTAATTTAGTTTTAATTAAATCATTTATATCAGCAATCTGACATATTCCACATCAATTAAACATTCAATCCCAGATAATTAGCTGAAGAAGTATTCAGCTTAGAGGAATTATTATGATATAGTGAAAAAATGATTATCTGAAAAATTGAAATGATTTTTAAAAATCAAATTATTTTTCTTATAATTCACGATTAATTTTTGTATTAAGCTTAATTTAAAAATAGTTTTTTACATTCTTTGTTTTATTGTGCTTTTGGTAATTTCTTTTTATTTATTTGAAACTTAAAGCTATGTAAACAATTTTTATCATTTCCATCTTTGAATTTCCTAAATTTAAAAATTTCCCAGAAATAAGTTATTTCTTATTTTATTGCAAAATTTCATAGCCATTTTATAAAACTGATTTATTTACTCAGTGAAGGAAAGAAATAAGTGTTCGATTTTATATTTTCTTTTACGGATATTTCTGCTCTTTGTGTTACAATTACTGTTTTATTTCATTTTCTATTTGATTGATGAAATTATCTATCATTCAAAGAGTTTAAAATCAATTCTTTCTATTAGCTTATAATTGTTAAGATAGTCATCCTGAAATTTCAAATATATGAATAAATACAAATTTTTATCGTGAAAGCACTTTTTGTGAAGGAGGTGAAATTGATGAGATAGATAGTTTGAATTAGTTGAAAGAATGGAGGAGATAATGGATGAAGGAGAAGAGAAACATATTTTGCAATTGATTTATTGCAAATATTTTTAACTAAAATATATTCAAATGCAGTAATATACTTGCTAGATGCAATTAGCATACTCTTCTGGGTATTATTATGCCCATTTCATTGATCGTACTGAAATAAAATCATTTTATTTTGTTGAATTTTTATCTTGTTAAATATGCTTATGTTTATATGCGCAAGAATTATCAGTAATGAATGATTACAACATTAAGAAATTTTTCTTTATGCTTGATGATATTGAAAAATTGGCCAATAGATCTATCTATAACGGGAAAGTTATCAGACGAAAACGATGAATTGGTAATGAATTCGAAATTAGTAAATTCCGACTATCCGTTAATTAATCTCAAATAAACTACTAGTGGTATTATATTGGTACGAATATTTTGGGTATTTATAGTAGTTTTGAATCCAATAGCAGTGCCATGGTAAATGATACCAGATGTCAGTGTTCTTCATCTTTTTCAACTATTTTTAAATGAGTTACATTTTATTTTATTCTTCAATAAAATTAAATTACATTAATTATTATTTTAAATTACTGATGCAAAGTGTAAACTTGAAGATTCGATAAAAATTTTGCCAGGAATTTGATAATTCTAAGTTATGAAAATTTACAGTTTCTGTAAGATTAATCTTTGTGGTAATAAGGTATCATGAAGGCCTTTCCATAATTGAAATAATTTTTACAAAGATTGTGGAAGCAATTGTTTTGAAATGAAAAAAATAAGGAGTTAAATAGTTTGCTTTATTGTATCACATAATTATTGTTGATAACAACAAAATAATTAAGTATGAGCTTAAAGTTGCTTGACTGGAAGCATCTGTAAAAAAGTATTTGTCAAAGAAATGCTGCTGTCGCCTTGACGTAAATTCTGAATATGATTTTCCATTATAGCAACTTTTTTCATTGCATTGATCGGTGGTACAGAAGCACCAATGCTCTATTATATCGTACTAAAAAGCACTTCAATCAAATTTCTCATTAATTAAACAGAATTGATTAGTAATTGTTGTAAATTTTTTTAATGAATAGCTTTTATGTTTCTTTTCAGAAAATGAAAAAATCAAAATAATTTATAATTTTTTGCCTTAATTTTACATGAATCGATAAATTTATTTTGGCACAATTTAATTTTCGATTCTAAATTTTATTCTTAGCTAAAGTTAATGTCTAATGCTTAATTAGGAAAGATTTTGAGATATTAAAATTTGTTATATGTAAAGTTGTACATTTCCCATAAATCTATTAGTTCAGATTATAAAATGCCAAAATTAAATTAAAATCTACAAGTTTTAAATTAAAAAATTCGCGGAATGTTTACCATATCAAATTCAGATGACAAATAATTGCCGATTTGAGAAACACGTGAATGTGGGCCAAGACCGAGTTGCAAATGTTGATCGCTGGTTAAGAATTGCGACGAACAACCACGTACAATTCCTGCAACCGAAATTGTTGGGGAAACTTTGCAGAGTTTAAAATAATGGGTACATAAGGAATGAATGATGAAAATTTCGATAATTGTTTAGAATAATTTTATTGATTACTTTTGTGCCTCTTTAACAGAAACATTCGAAATGCGAACCAATTCTCTGAGTTTCTTCATTTTCATTTAGTTCAGCTTCTTTCTTGCAATGTTGAAAATGTAAGGAAGCAAAAGACGAACTTTTCCAATATTAAATTCTTAAGATTTTCAAAAAAAAGAAAGAAGAAAAATACTTGGTACTTGGGAAATTTCAAGTGTGACTATTAAAAATTCCACAAATTATTCAAAACTTTAAAATATCAAGTATAATATATATCACACTGCTTCATTTAACAAATTTTAATCATCCTACCAAGAACACTGATTATTCCATTATGTCGATTGGTACCATTCAAATACATGATGAAACAGGCCGAAGGACAAAGGTGCGTTATTTCAGGTGTATAATCTGATTTAGCGCAGCTCTGATCACTTGCTGTAATGCCATAATTTCGTTTCAGAAAGAAATGCCTCCAATGCCAAACAATAAAATCATTAGCGCATGAATAACATTTAGTTGCTTCCACAATAACAGTACCCGACTGGAAATGGTAAAAGAGAATAAGAATGAATACAGGTAGATTATGTGGTAAAAATATGGACGCAAAATATGAAATCATCGATGACCATTAAATGTATAAAGCATTGATATTGTAGATATTATCACTCATCTCCGATTACAATCCTATAACAGTTAATAAATACAATTGAAGTAGTATTATTTTAAATAAATTATTCTCTCGATTATCGTTTCATCGGAGATTTTAGCATATTTTACACTTCAACTTAGTAAAAATTCAATCCTGAAAATCATAATTTGTTTATTCAAATCATTAAAAATTCATGTAAAAGTGATAAATACGATTTATTTAAAAAATTAGAAATATCTTCTTTCTTATGTGATATATAATTAAATTAATAGAATTAATTTATTGTTGAAAGGCAATCATATTATCATTTCAAGGTAAGAAATCTTATTTCTTCCAATTTTCATTGCCATAAAAAAGGCCTATCATAATTGAATTTCAACAACTATTATAATTTCAAGACTTTACTGCTAAAATTATAAATTATTCAACAATTCAACTTTTTCCAATGAATTTTTAACTGAATGAATATAAACAATCAGAGATAGCTAAATTGGTGACAAATTCTACTTTAAGACATATAACAACATTGTATCATTTGAGTTCCTTAGCAACTATTAGGGATACATAGTGTAGCATTTCCATTTCATTGATTGCAACAACTCTTTCTTCCTTTAACAACAGATCACACTGTACATTATTGAAAGTGGAAGAAAAGCATTAGGCTTCACAAAAGAAGTAGGCTTTACAGCCTCTTATATCCATAATTTTTTGTCCTTCTTATATAGTTACTAATATGAAAAAAATCTTCCCCAAAAATAATTTAAGATAATTTAAATTTTTGTTAAATTTAATAGAAGTTGCTAATGAAATTTATTTATTTCTAAAAATTTCAATTAGCGAAAGATAAAATGAAAAGATATTGTGATTGATAAAGTCGGAAGACATTTTCTTCTTTTAGATAATCTTTTCTTATCAATTTTTATAATTTGCTATAAAATTTATAATACTAATCACCAGTTTAGTGTTCCACAAATTGCTTCAATTTTGGGGCATAAAATGAAAACTTATTAAAATACGAAAGGCGCAGAGATACGATCCTTTAATGAATATTTTAATAAATTGGGAAGAGAAGAAACTATCGCTCCTTTCAAATCAATGATAAGATTTACTTTCAAGCATTGCAGTACGAAATTCTCCACGTGGAAATTTCATATTTCTTCAACTTTTATGCTAAAATTTTATTTTTTCATTTTTTTTTAACAACAATTTGTAATCTAATTTTATTTTTAAGAATAGGTAGCTTCAAGCTCTAATCTAAATTTAAATAATCATGAAAAATTCTTAAATAAAACTCAATACATTTTATGACTAAGATTTGACGCAAAAGTTAGTAAATAGAGATTTGACTTAAAAAGTTAAGTGCCAGTAACTTAATAGCAAAAAAGAAATATAAATATTAACATAAATATTAAAGATTAACGTTACGAATTAAGCCTAAAGTTGTTTATCGGATAAGAATGCCTGAAGCGTGAAGTAATATTTTTTAGTTATGAAGCAAAAAAAATTAGATTGACATCATAGATAATTAGAAAATACGTATATGTAAACTTAGGCAAGAAAATGCTTTATTATCATATCCAAATTTCATTTATTTCAGATTAATCAATTGATTTTGAGAAGTAGATGATGAGGGAAACAGCAATCACGATGATAAGAATTATCAGTGAATATCTTATCAAAATTTCTCAGAGATTTGTTGCAGTTCCTTGTAATCAAAAAATGATTGTTTTTCCTGATATATACACGTACAAGCTGATCTCCTATTTGTAATAAAACCACTTGCACGAACTATTTGGATGTCTTTAACCTTTTGATAGCAAATTCGAGGGAAATCTCAAATAATCTGTTACTGTCGCCAGTCGGCATGTTTTTTTTCAAATTGATTTCTTTATTTGAAAAATATGAATAATTTTGATAGGAACTTATCTTATTTGAATTTCCGAAATACGCTTTATTTATTTTAATTGAAATTGACTAACAAGAAATTATTGATTAGTTGAAAGAAGGAAAGTTTAAAACTCAATCGAAACAAAAATTACTCATTTGGAAAATATGATAATGGTACAATTCATATTTTTCTTACAGAATTCAAAAAGCTGCCTAAATGATTAATAAAATCTTCGAAAGGAAATATACATCGATTTCTTCATTATCATTTGGGAATACTCGATAAATTATTTAATCAATATTGAGATCTATCAGCTTATTTATTTGAAGGATAATCTCAATAGTTAAAATGTGCCGAAAAAATTCAGGAAATTTTAACTTAAAATTGAAATGAAAAGAAACGAAATATTTCAAACATAAATTTAATATGGTACCATTTGATAATAACTAATTAAAAGTTTTTTCGACATACTGATCGATTTTATGTAGTTAATTTGAGGACAAGAAGATAATCTTACGACATTTTCAGGTTACAATTTCTTTAAAACAGTAAAAAAAATTGTGATAGTTAAGTTGAAGTGAATTATTAATAATTAAACTATAAGATAGTATAATGAATGTAATATATCACGTCACTACAAAGTATGTTTAAAATTATAGTTCGCAAATTATAGAATGATAAATTAGTATTGTCAAGATTTTGGTCCTATTCCAATAACAGTTAAAAAATTATATTTTATTTCATATAAATTCATTTTTTTCAGTTTTTGAATAATTCCTTGCTAAAATTACTCAACAACGATTAATTTATTTGGCTTATTTTTATTTTTTATCGGAATATAATTTGATAAGGAAAGATATCATTTAAGTATTATCAGTCCTAAAATGATTTTTTAACTATATGAGAGTGAAAATTGTTGAATACTGGAAACAAGTGAAAAGGCTTTCCTCTTCTACTGACTTTGAAATTGTTTGTAGGATGGATGAATGCATTAATGTTTGTCATCAGTTGAGGACACTGTGAGAAGACCATCGATCGTTTTGCTAAATTCAATGAAATCCTTCGGAAATACTTTTATGAACTACGAATGACGTAGAAATAGAGTGAAATAGAGAATGAAACTATTAACAAAAAAGATTTCTACTTCTTTAAATATTCATATAGAATTCAAGAAACTAAGCAATTATTTATTCAATTTCACTCACTAATCATATCCATAAGATTTTTATGGAATGTTTAATTATAACTTTTTCAGAAATTTCAATTTTTCTACTGTCAACTTCTTATTCTTTGCTTTTTTTCTTATCGTTGCTATAATAAGATTTTATGGAAAGAAATAAATGAAACTATGAATGACCATTAGGTATCATGTTGTAAAATTCATTGACCATTAAGTATCATGTTGTAAAATTCATTGACCATTAGGTATTATATTGTAAACATTGGTAACTCAGACGATTACTTAAAAGAATGTAAATAATTTCTTTTTTCTTCTTATTTATTTATATCGGATTTCTTATTCATCAACAGCTGGGAGTGAAATTTTGACAAGGAAAAATAAATGGAAAAGAAGGATGTACCGATTAAAAATAGAAATGCAATATAAAAAATGCACAATTATCTCTTTCAAAATAATAACAAATTCGATTTTACAACAATTAGTGAAAAACATTCGAGCATTTCATAAATCTTTAATCATAGCATTACTTAAATTGTTTCAAATATCACAATCTTTTCTCTATTTTATTTTCGTCGTATGACATAATATCTTCTCTGTTAAATTAGATGATTTGCAATGATTTAGATTAGAAATGAAATTAAGTGAAGAAGAAGGAAAAACTTGTCATTTTACCTACGTCATTTTGCCTGTTCAAATAGGCTATTTAAATAATGATAATGATAGAAATAAATAAAGTCGTACATAAATTACAGCATTTCATAAAAATCATTCTTATCCTTTCAGTTCTTGAAACAATAATATAATTTCATTTAATTTAATTAATTTCGTTTAATTTAATTGCCAGCATTTTTTTTTATTAAATTAATATACAATAATCAGGAGAAAAAGACTAATGTTCTGATGAGAAAGAGTAAAGTAATAAGTAAAGAAAAGAATTTCACTCTCTTTGAGAATAATTTAATTTATCTCTTTCCCTTATCCTAAATTGCGCTGCTTTTATACAATCGTTGAATTTCACTTGAAGTGCAGTGCTGCAATTGAAATAACAATGTATGCAATGAGGACATTTTGTAAAATGTATTTATGTGTGAAGTAGTATGTAAATTGCATTTATGTTAAAATAGATTAAACTTTAAATTAAATTATTGCTAAAGTAAAGCTTTGATCAATACTGTGTAATTCGAAAAAGTAACGAATGAAGTGAATCTTCACCCATTGCGGAAATTGTTTATTTACGGAAATTATTATTATTATTATTATTATTATTATTATAAGATTTTTGAATGAAAAACGAAACAACAATGTTGCAAAATTATTTTGTGATTATGCAAATGATTTTATAGAGGAGGCTAATATTATCGTTAAAAATTTAAATTTGATTACTATATGAGTGATAATGGGTGGCTATAAGAGTGAAAGATTAGAATATATACAAAATTTATCTGTCTTTTTAGAGTGATACTTTGTAGAAGAAATTTTAAAATATAATAATTTGAGAAGATTTACTTCTTCAGAAGATTTAAATTAAAGCTGCTTGGCAATGAAATAATTGGACTATGAAAAAAGAGGTTTCCATGCTGATCTAATTCAAAAATCAGCTAGTGATAAAGACTGAAATAAAGTAAAGCAAATTAGAAATTGATTACGAAACCGATTATTGCTGATGAACAAAATGATGAACTGAATATTAGCTGTAAGAACTAATATATCAATTGTTAAGACAATGAACAGGAAAGCAGAAGAGCAAATAAGCTGGAAATTGGGTCATTATAGATGAAGTAGTAATGAAGCATGCAAAGATGCTCATTACTTTACTTATCTACCGAGTAGAAAAATATCTGCCAATATTAAGTGTCAGGCTTTAAAAAAATAGTGAGAAAATTAGCCAATGGATTTTTTTTATTCATCAAAAAATATGTACCCGTAGTTGTATTCTACGAACAATGCAATTCTATTATCATCAAATTTAGATTTATTTGGCTGCTTGTGATATAAATCTAAAATTGAATTTAATTTGAATTTATTTTTGTGAAAAAGAAAATCTACTTTAATTATAAGTAAAGCAAAATCATACATTATATCACAGGTGGATCATATTTTACCTCATCTCTTTCTTCATTTTTTTAAAAAGATATTCACCTGTGGAATAATTTTATGCTTGTCATTAAAATTTGCTAATAGCACAAGAATTAAGTGATACACCTAATTTTATTATGTTTAGAACAAAAAAAATGAACGCATTATGTTTCTAAGAGAAAAGTGGAAAGGGAAGAATGATAGGTTTATTTTTGTGTATACTAACTTTCTTTAAAAATAAAATTATGAACAATTTCTGTTGTTTCGTTTATCTTTCTTTCCCATTCATATGGCAAACAGCTGTCTGCTACACTTTTCTTTTTTGAAAAATTATAGATGTTTACAACGAGAAGTAATAATTGATATTATCTATTGAGAGAAGAAAACATGTCAATTTCATCGTTCTGTTCATTTCTCTGCACTTTTTTCAACCTTTTTTTTAAAATGAAGAAATTATGAATAAGAGAAGAGGAAAGGATAGATGAATTGTTGAAAAATAATTTGAATGAATTAATTTACTGATAAAACAATGATATAATAAATGAAGAAATGTGAAGTGAAGAAATAATAATTCTCCACTGTGACATCTTTATTTCTCCGTGGCTCTTGAAGATAAAAGCATTTTAAGGCCAAAAAGCATTTCTATTTTATTTTACTTGGCTCATTCTTGTCTTCTTCAAGGACATCTTATGCTTATTTCTTAAAGCCTAATGAGGTTGTTTCTTTTCTTTCTAGCACTACTATTTTCGATGATTTTGATTACATTAAAATGCTCAATGCTTCCAAATTATTCCATTCCATTTTCATTCGAAAAAACGAAATGAGTGTCGTAGACACTTCTCATCGATGATAATGAAAATTGGATAATCATATGTCTAAAGTGTAATTTTATTTTCATTTGTTTATTTGAAGAATTTTATTTGATCAGTATTTTTTCTGCATGCAAGCGTATGAATGTGCAAATGCATGTATGTTGTGCATGTATGCATATGTAGAAGGGAGATATAATTATTAGCCATTACAGAATCAAGGCCTAATGCTTAATTAGCATGCACTTACGGGCGCTGTAACCACAGTGACAAGTGATATTTATTTTGGAAGCAATCTATAGAGAAGGATGATTCAGTTGAATTTGAAGAGGATTTTTGAAATCAAAATTAAATGAATTGAATTGAAAAAAAAAAATATGCACCGATATTTGAGCTAATCAATTTAACAAAGTTTTATGCCTAACTCAAAATATCTGAAGCGAAAAAAATGAAACATGTGTATTCTCGATGATTTGAATTTACCCATGTCATTCTTTAACTCTTTTACAGCACTTATCTTTCCATTACTTCCGATGATAAGAAAACAATGCTACTATATTTAAGAATATCATTTGATTCGTTGTCGTATCAGTTAATCAAAAAATAAACAAACCACTGAATGGATAGAGAATGAAAAAATGGAAATTTCTGAATTAAATCAATCTGTTTTTATTGTCGAAGAAATTGTCCCAGAATTTAGTGAACTTGTATTTAAGATACCAGCACTTCGACATAAGTGATTCAGTTACAACTTGAATAGATATATTATGGCGTAACTTTGATATTTGAGCTTAACACACCAGAAAAGTAACCTGGTTATAATTCTCGAAGATAAGATAACATGAATGACTTCTAATAATAGCAGCTTCTGTCTATTCTTTAAAAAGTATGAAACGTAAGTAATGAATTTCTTGAGACAAATACACTTTTGGCAAATACACTTAAAACATTTTCTCTGTTATGCAAATACTGAAAAGTTATGCAAATACTGAAAAGCGCAAATTTCATGAATTGTAAAAAAAGTCTATGCACGGACTTTTTCTCACTTCTACACTTATTGTTCGTGCCAGCTTATTCTCACTCACGTTTCACTAAATACCAATTTGAAATTTGTGTCTAATAGTAAAGTCTTTCGAAAGATGTACTTTCGAATTATTAAGGTCAGTTTGGAAAGTGGTTGTCGAAAAGAAATTAACTATTGCAAAAATGAATTATAACTAATAGACAATTAATTATTAATTTTTGATAAGTTAATTTGATTGCAAAAAAAAACTATCAAAAAGATGAAATTTTTGCATGAAATATAAATGTGTGCGTGTGTGTATGTGTGTGTGTGTGTGTCTGTTTGTCTGTCTGTCTGTGCATGTGATTTTCGTAATAAAAATTATAGGGTAAAATGAAATTGCTTCAGAAACTAACGAAATTGCTTCCAAGTGGTCGGTTGTATTTTCTCTTACTGTTGTGTAGAAATCTGTTGAAGAGATAAGGCTGTATTGGAAGTTTAGATTTAATAGTTTAAAGCAAAATACTCTTTTTTTCAACATTTGATTCAATGCATTTAATATTTCATTCAAATTTTACTTCCAATTATTTGCACAAATAAATTTATTTTAATGATAGAGATGAAAATTCTGGAGAAATTTCAAATAATAATTACACTGAATCAAAGAAATTTACTTATAAAATTAAAAGTGTGTTCAGTTCAAAGTTTGCTTCAAATAATAATTTACAACGGATAAAATAGGAAGGAAAGATCAAAAACTCTTTTTATTTAAGAGTTAAAGTAATTAGCGGAAAAAAAGATCGAAGGAGAATATTCATAAAGTTTGTAAAAATCGCCGCAAACGGACGAACGATATCAGTCTAACGAGATTAATTCATTAAGTAGCATTTCTAATATTCGTCTTACTACTACTTTGTTCTTTAATTCTTTAAAATTTATAAATAATGATTGCATACTCGCAACTGTTTAATCTGTTAATCAGCAATCATTAATGATAAGCTAATGAGCTTATAATTACATTTCCATTGCTCTGCTAATATGTGCACGGTATTAATTAATTATTAGCGCTAAATCAATTTATATTATCACTTTTGAGCGACTACCAATCACAGTAAGTGAATAATGAATTGCAGGAAGTTTAAAATAATGAGATAAGATTTGCTACGAAATCTAACGTTTGACTCTAGTTGTACAGTAAAAAATTGATTTATGTTTTAGTAATTAAATGATTACTTAAAATTTAGCAACACTAATCCACCATGGAATACTATTAAATTGTAATCATATTGAATGAGAATATATCAAGCAAAAGTAAATTACTTCAGAACAATCCGCGAACTTATGCAGTAATAATGCAATCGATTAACGATTCCGCTTATAGTAATTATAACGCTTTTGGAAGATCTGCAGAACCAATACAAACTGGTAGAAAACCGAACATTGAATTTTACGGTGTAAATAAGTAAGCAAATATTTAGGTGTATTTGATAGAGAGAAAATCGATTCTTTTGTTTTGTCGGTATGAGCAAATTCGATATGTGTTAAAAGTACTATAAATTTTGTTCAATTTAATAATAAACTGAAAACTTTTTTTAACTTGTTGTAGCAATAAAAAGAAATTTTGTTGCATTGCGCACATTAAATTCTCTGATATTTAAGTTAGTAAAATATTAGAAAGTATATTTGATTAAAATAAACTTTTTTGGAATGAAATAGCGCTTTTCGTTGAAGTTTTTGTGCTGCCTAAGTTTGTACTAAATAATTTCAAACTTTCTAGATCATCAATTTATGGGCAAGAACATCAATTGCAACCGGATTATCTGAGCGATTTGAAAGGACAGCAGCAGCCGAGAAACACGGAATTATCTTCCTACATGCATTCAGAACCGGAAAAGAATTATGGAAGTAAATATGATATGGAGTTTCAACAGGATTTTTTGATAAAGCCGGAAAGGAGAAGACATCGAAGACACGGAAGGAGGCGTTCTCATCGCAGTAGACACAAACATCAGCATCGTTCAAGAATTGAGTTATACTTGACTTTTTAATACTAAAGAATTTTAGATTAAGCCGATATTACAGACAATTAACTGCAATTTTGCTATTTATCAATGTTAAAACTGAATTGATGATGGACTTTATGGCGTGCTGGGAGTAATAATGACAACTCATTTCCGGTACATTCCATTAGTTACAAAAAACTGGTAGTGCTAATAGTTAATTAATTTACATTGGACACATACATATTAATCAACTAGTTTAAACGCTAAATCTTTTGTTCGTATATTTAATATTTTTTAGGTCATGACAAACGGATATGTGACAGATTTTGGAGGAATTTTTGCAGTCTTTTTAAAACGAAAGAAAAACGCCACCAAAAGCATCGAAAATACAGAAAACGTAAATGTTTCAAGCTGATTTTTTAAAGTTTCTTGAAATGGTAATTATTTTCAACATTTCAAATACTCCGGCATATTAACAGATCATCATCGTATTCGAGAACAACCATCAATCGGTGAAGGATACCCAGGCGTACAAGGGGCACCCTCTGCCAGATCAATGTCCTCAATTTCTGCAGCACCGGAAGCAAAGACCTTGCAGACAGTGCCGCTTCATTCAGCGGCATTGGAAACAGATCAAAGGAAAAAGGTAGTTGAGGAAAAGATTGAAGAAAAGGAAAAATCGAATGAAAAAGCTACAAGTATGACATTCAATTTTCAAAATAGAAAACTAATTGTCAAAAGATTTTAAAACTAAAAAAGTGAAAAATAAGAGTGAGAAAGAATTATATAAGCCAAAAATTCATTGTTCGTTTCAATTTTAACAAAATTTTGAAATTTAAAATTTTAAGTATTTAAGGAATTCTTTATAGAAACTAAAACTTTTGAAAAGGAAAAAGCAATTTGTAGTGAAAAAAGGTAATACTTTCGAGTAATTTAACAAACTTTAAATTCTTTTTATTAGTTTAGCTTTTTAATTGTTTGCTTTAAAAGAAATATATTCTGATAATAGGAATCTAATGAAATGTACTAAGAATCTTAATATGAATCTCAATAAAAAATATATCAATAAATATTTTTTTCAATGTAGCATTCCTCTAATTTTAACTTTCATAGTATCGGTGGAGCAAATGCAACAAAAAACGCCTGAAATTGTATGCTTTATAATATGCCTTTTGTCTTTATCCTAATTTTCTTTTTTGTAATTTTTCATCTATTTTTTATAACAAAAATAAATTCTTATAAATTACATCGAATAAACTTCTTTCGCTCTTTCCAAAATTCAAAGTATTTTATATTCAATGCATATTTTTGAAAATTATAAAATTTAAAAATACAATGTCAACTAACAAATAAATTTAAAAAAAAGTGAGCTAAAATGGAAGAACGGAATACCATTCTCATTTTGTGCTTTAATTCATTTGTTGGATTAATTTTGGGATATGAATTTATGATTTTAAGATATCGAGAATAAAATTAGTGGACGAATTGCCATCGGCTAAACAGGTTGATGATGAAGATCAACGTGAGTTCTACGTTTTTAATCCTACAACTCTTATATATTTTTTAAACCAATTCGGCTGACTTTAAGTTAAGCGGACCCTTAATATATTTTTATATAATTAATTATTGACTAAGTGATTTATAGGTTCTTCGTTTTTTACTAATAACATTGTGGGATAAAAAAGTCTATAAGATTCATAAAATCTCTGTTTAAAGAATTATTATAATTTTAGAATTTTTGACTCTGAATCAGAAGGTTTTATTATTTAAGTTACTATTAATTAACGAAAGGTTTGCATTCCATTGGAATTATTAATAATTTCAATGTAATAATTTTCCTATTTCTTTGCTTAATAAAGTTTGATGGACACGTAAAATTTTGCATTATAATTCCTTTGATATTATAGAAATGCGACAAAAGCGAAAAGTTATTCAATTCATTGAACAAATTGCAAAAGCTGGAATGGAAGGGATGAAAGATGAATTTGTGCAATGTCGATCTTTCATCCCAAATGCTATTGCGCGAACTGCGCATGATCAAAATTTGAAAAGATGCCGCTATCCAGGTATAATTTTAATACCTTTTTGCAAGAGAGAGTAAGAGAGAGAGAGAGAGAGAGAGAGAATGTTTGTTTGTATTTGAATAAATTTAAGTATTTAAAAACACTTTCAAATTCTATCTTTGTAATTTTACTTACAAGTAATTTCTATTTTTTGCCATAAATTTCAATTTCAGTTTCAATGAATCTAAACAATTTTAAGGCTTTCCTAAATGAAGCAATAATACATCATATAAAAAATTTCATATGAAATTGTTCGCATGCATATTAGAAACAGAAAATAGTAAATTTCAATTTTCATTCAGATATAATTTGCATTGATCAAACACGTGTTGTGCTTAAAAGTCATAGCGATGGTTCGGATTTTATACATGCAAATCGAATTCCACTTGGAGATAATCCCAATGAGGTTTCATTAGTGCTTATGTAGAGATATGAAATGACATTATTCGGCAGATGTATCCTTCTGAATTCTTATCTTATCTTATACTTCTTTAGAATTTTGCTTAGATCATCATTACGCAATTGCCATTATTGAATACGGTGAAACATTTCTGGGAAATGATTTGGCAGGAAAATGTTCAAATAATATTATTGTTTTTAACGTTAAATGAATGGAAGCAACATGCTGAAAATATTCAGCTCATTCCTGGCAAAGGGTTTAATTTCAATAATTAAGTTAAAATTATTTAGTTTGAAAAATTCGAGAAAGCAATTTCTTATTCTCTTATCAATTATCACTTAATGCAAATCTTTTGATTTTGAATTGAATTTCCGACTTGCTTAAATTTTGAAATATTACAGAAAATGCTTGCACATTCAAGAATTTATGACATTGACACATAAAAATGATATTAATATCACATCTGATTGGCTCGTTCGTGAATACTATCTATCGAAAAACAATGAAACACGTCGAATTTTATGGCTTCATTATAGTGGATGGGAACCAAATCGATCACCAAAAAATTGCGAATACTTATGGCCTTTACATTCATCCTTAAGGTATAATTAAAGCATTTAACGCTTCATTAATTATATTAAATAGCCGACGAAATGTGTGAGTGCTATCGAACTATTGGATTCCCATTATATCCGTTTATTAATTTAATTTTTTATCTTTTTCTAATCTACAAAGATTCAAGGAGCTATCATTGATTGATTACTCAATTAAGTTTAATAGTTGAGTATTTCAGATATTTCATATATCTGAATTACAAAATCAAAAATTTATTACCTAAATCTGAGTTTACAATAATTCAATCATTGGAAGGATTTTGTTTGTCCTTTTTAAAACATGATTAAATTTTTCTTTCTTTTTGAATTTAGGAAGATGCGTCGCCCATACGTATGCATGAGCCTTGCTGGAGCTGGAAGAGCTGGATGTTATGCCGCTTTAGAAGTATAATTTCAATAGATCTTTTCAAACTAAATTTTCCACATTTTTTTTACCATTGAAAGAAATAAATATCATATGAAATTTCGAAGTGATCGGATACGATAGCATTAGCACAAGAAATCTTTAATTAATGAAAAATTTGAAATAAAATTACAAATTAGTTTCAAAATTTTCAGTATTCCTTTTTCTATTAAAATTTTCAGTATTAAGTTATGCAAAAATAAACTTAACGCTTTCAGTGGGCGCATTTAATGTTGCATGATAAGGGTGCTTCAACGATAAACATTGCTGAGTGTGTGCGGAAAGTTCGTACATATCGAATGCATGCTGTGCAAACAATTGCACAATTTCAATTTCTCTACATGGGCATTCAACGTCATATCTTTCTTGTTGAGGTTAGTCATGGTAAATTGGCTGTTCTTTGAATTTTAGTTTATTTATTGTTCAAATTTTGAATTATATTATTGATGATTGTAATAATATTTCACCAAATTCTCTTTTAAAATTTATCAACTGTTTCCTATTTTCGGACAATAAAAAAGTTATGATAATGAAAATAATCGATATATCATTGAGCCTTACATTCGAACTTTCTCTTCTACTAATATAATTTTAGCTCTAACTAAGCTATTTTAATTATAACTAATTTCGCTTTAGTAGCTAAACTGATATTACAGTATCACTCATCTTATTACTATAATATTTAATTTTCTTAAAAAAAACTATCTCTACTAGATAGATTATTATTAAAATATGACATTTAAGTAAAAATATTTCAGAAATTTCGAAAAGAAATTTTATCTGAGCAACGAATGTTTGAAGCAACAAAGAAATGTTCCTCTATTGAATATAATTATTTTCGATGCGACGGTTATCCAACAAATGATCATTTCGACTTATAATATGAAATTTTAATTTACAAAAATTTATTTCATTCAACAATATATCTGCACATGAAAAATTTGTTTTGCATATATTATATATAGAGGGCAATAAACGTATTTCAGAGATAGTTCAATTTCTTACATTTAATATGTCATGTTTAAGATGAAAATGATAATAACAAATACTGTCAGTATTTCTTGAAGTTTGTCTTCAGACAAAAAAATCTGTCATTAACATAAAATTTTTTTCTTTGCAAATTCTCATACAATGTTGTAAATCGTAAAAAAATTATTTTCTCCATTTTTTGACTTATCTAAATGAATATTAAAAAGAGAGCAATTGATTAACATAGACTAGTCGTTATTTTTTGCTGACAAATATCGGCAAATTCCGATTTATATGTTTCCGGATTTTATTCATTTCATCTATTTGCAAGCTTGTTATTCAAAAATCATGCAAATCGATAGAAGAAGAAGCATTTATTATTAAAATGCAAATTAAAGGGACCCATTGAAAAGCTTTAACGGTTTCAGAACGATTGGTAAGGCACTGTTAGATGAGTAAAGTTTTTTTTTTTATAGGAAAGTAAAAGTTTTAGCTCGGAGTGACTAATGTAGTATCGATGCAAGGTCAGGTCATCTTTACAAGTTTAATACTTCATCTTCTCGAATAGTTTTTGCCTTCTATACAATTTGAATGTTTTAAAAAATACATTCAAAGAAAATTTTTCTATTTTTAAACTCTATTTTCGAAAGTACAAAGGTTATATTTGCGTATTTCATGAATCATCTGTGAAATGGCGGTACTTTTACTGATTGATGTATGAGTCAGGAAATCAATTTTTCGCATGCTTTAGTTATAACAAAAGTTTTGGGATTCCCAATGAAAATAATCGTTATCAACGGTTCCTGAGATTTCTCGAGGAAAAAGCTCATTTTGACTGAGATACAGCGCGGTGCACGCATTACACTATTTTTCTGATTTCTCCTGAATCCATTCAAGCAATGCATCCTTTTATTTCACCTTAAACATTCCTCACTATATAAGAGAGGGTTATAACACATTTTTATCATGTTATATTATCACCATGCACTTCATTGTGACAGTTCACATATTATTATGATGCTGTTTCAGATTTCCACATTATTGGGATGTTTGTGCTATCAATTCCGCATATTTCTTAAATAAGTATTAGATCCAGAAATATATTGCAACTAATCAAATAATAAGTTAATGCATTAATAGATGATCTATAATCGATTGACTCAAATGATCTATAATCGATCGATTTGGCTGACTGATTTTTGAAAAGATAAAAATTCAATGCTTAATGTGTGAATGAAACATCAAAATAATCATGAGATATTATTAGTACAAATCTTCATCTACTCTTAGAATAGCTGCTTTCTTTTTGCGATAAACCGCTCTCGTCCGAATTTAAAAACATTTTCCTAATTTTACGTTTCCTCAAAATTTAAAGTTGTTCTAAATTATTCCAGAATTTTTTACATCTCATTTTTCCGATACTTATTGCATAATTTGAATAAAACTTTTTGCAATATATAATTACACGTACTTCGGATATCGTTAAGGAAAGCTTCAAGGATAAGTGTTTCGCATTTTTGAAATAATGATTGTTTTAATGAGAAAGGATAGAGAAATGAATTGAAAAAGGTCAACAATTATCTAATTTGACGAATTTCTGTCTTCGTTATTAAATTTCAGGTCAGCAAAATCAATTTATCCATTTTATTTGTCTTTTTTCTACATAACCTGATCAATTTATAGTTAGGATTTTTCAACTTCGCCACAAATGCTGATAACAATGATGACATGTACACGATAACCAGTTTCATTTCAGTATCTTACCTGTCTCTCCCTCTCTCTCTTCATTTTAAACCATCTCTCTACTGTTGTTTATTTACAAGCACACCTTCCCTGTCATTCGGCACAAGTCATTTATTGCAATAACAAATTTTTTTTCTTTTTTTGCTTTCAAAAATTCATTCAATATATTTGCAGTTGTTGTAAGTCTTCTCAGTAACATTACACATTTTTTAGGCCTTAACACTCTTCCTTTTCTTATCTCAACAATTTTCATTGCTATCATTTATCTGTTCGATAGTTCTAGTTAAAGAATGAATTAGGAACAACTGTCTTCATAGATATATTATCACATTATTATTTTAGGCTCTATCGATTATTCTTCTGTGGCTAAACAACTTATCAGAACCGACGATCATTCTCATAATTGGCTTTAATTTCTTTCAAATCAATATTCAAAACCTGAATTTAAACTTTCGAGGAAACCTTTCATTAAAAAAATATACAACGAAAGAATAAAAACAATATGAAGGAAGACGGCGGTGCAATTACGGTTCGTTACTATTTTTTTATAGTTTATCAATTTTTTGTTACTTATTTAAAACTTTGAAATGGAAAATCTCGAAAATGAAAGATCCTAGTAAAAAAGTATGAAGATGTAATTTTGCTTCCATACATGATTAAGTAATTTTCTGCATTTAAATAGATGTTAAACAACTTGTTGACAATGGAGCTGATAAAAAGGGGGTTTCTTGTTTCAAAAATGTTTGATTCCAGGGCGCTAATAGATGGATATTGGCAATATTACCTATTATATCCATTATTAATTAACAATAATTAAGTTGATTTAAGTGATATAATTATTAAAACATTTATTGGAGCATTATTAAAACATTATTTAACATAGCATGATTTCGATATTTACAAGAATTATTTGGAACAAAAAAAAAGAATTAATTAATAAATAGCAAATAAAAGATAATAATAATTGTGGAGGAGTAAAAATAAAAAGAAGAAAAAAGCAGCATTACTTCTGATATATACAATATTTTAAGAGAGATAAAGTAAGTGAGAATAACTTTGAAATGTTTTCATTTGCTTCTTCCTCTTTTCATTTGAAAGATTCGAATTAAATATGAAATGTAAGATTAAAAGACTTTAAAAAAAAAAGAAATGTAGGATAGGTGATTTCAATATTCTCTTCCTTCTCTTTAATTATAACTCATCTCTGACGCAAAATCGAAACGATCATGGGATGGAAGTAAATAAAAGCGAATTGGTGTGTATGTGTGTGTGTGTGTGTGTGTGTGTGTATGTATGTGTGTATTTTGTAGTTAGTTGATAAACAAATTTGATTTATTTTAATTTATTTCAGATTATCCTTTTTGAAAATTAGATTAAAAAATGATAATGGTACTATCATATGTGTATAATATCAGACAAATTGAGCTTATCCCTAATGAAATAGATGGATGAGATGACAGGTTATATGATGAAATGTTTTGAGAATTATTCAACTTATCATATTACAATCTTTCCGTCCATTTCATTCGTCTTTTTATTATCACTTTTTTGTTTTGATATTTGGAATTAATTTTCATAATTCAATGCAGGAAAGGCAACCGTATTGTTGTCCCATTCATCACTAACGTCAACAACCCTTTCGTACGTCTGTTTTCTATTCGGCGTTTAATGTGATTTGACGTCCATTGAAATCTATCAACTTTTTCAATATTCTCACAAATTTAACTGAACCTTAGATATATACTTCTCTCATCGATATAATGTTCTGGTCATCGCGTTTGCATACAATATATATATGTGTATGTGTGTATGTTTGTGTATGTGTATATGTGTGTGTATAAATATAAATATAAGTGAAATGGAAGGGATAGTGGTTAAGAGGAAGAATGATGTGATTAGAAGATAGCTTATTAGGAAGCAGTGAAGTATATTATGTGCAACGACTCATTTATGAAAGTTAACTTTTAAAAAGAGGAATGAATGTGAGAGAGGGGAAAAAAGAGTAAGGTATTGATCGATGTGAGATATTGATCGATGTGATGCAGAAGTAGCCTGAAATGGACGTGGGTCGCTCGTTTCTTCCATCTCATCGGGATATGAATCGATAGTAGCAGCAGTGAATGATGTTTAGTTTTATGTATTGTCTTGCTGTGAACACCAAATGCTATACAATGCCATACCATGCCTATCCTATGCTATGCTATGCTTTTCACTTTGGTCATTACATTCCTTTCTCATTCCTTCCCATGCCCTCCTCATCCCTATGAGCAAGTCCTTTCAAATGCTTATTTCTTGCTGACATCTAACTCCCTCATGTTTTTTGCTTTTTTTCTGGAATAACAAATTCGGCTATCATTGCAGTTAATTTCTATGACTTCGGAATTTGATTTCTTTTCCAGCAAATTTATAGTCTGAAATCTCGCTTAATGACGAGAGGTTGGAGTAGAGAAGTGGAAAGAAAATTTTTTTTGGAAACTGGTTGGAAATTAGTTTTCGACAGAATTGAGTTATTTATTCTTTTCTGTATGTTTAGACTAAAGTGAAATTGTGCAAATTTAAGAATTGTTATATATTTTTTTCTTTTGTTTACTTTTATTGAAGGTTCATTTTGTAATGCTGAAATTAATTTATAGTCAGATCCATCTTTCTTGTAATCGGAAGGATAATATCGTTGGGCTTTTACAGTTTACTAAAATATAAAATTGCCTCTTTTCCGGTTCTCTGTGGATATATATGGGACGATACTATAGTAAGTAGTAAATTGTATTGCAGTAAAATTCGAAAAACTGTTTCCTTTGCATTGCTTTCGTCTCTTTTTGTTATTTTCTGAATGCTTTCGTTTTAATTACGTAGAAAAAGTCGGGATTCCTTGAAGTCTTAATTTTCCTTAAGATTTTTTAATTTTTACGGAAATTTTAAAAGACATAGAAACATGGGTTTCTGATTGCTATGGTCCGTTCACCGGAAAGGCGCGTAGTGGACTTTATGCTGAGCACTTCTTGAATGTATGACTGCGTGAAAAATTTATTAATAAAACCGGTGATTAACTTAATGTTATACTTAAATTTATGATTCTACAAATTGGTTCTATGATACTTATTACTTGCTAGTATTTACAGTAGATATTTCGGATAGTAAAATTAACGATAACTAACTGGATTAAACTATCTGTAAACTATGTAAACATTTATTAAAACTATACCACTTGAAAATTTGTTTTTCTTTTTTAGGTGAAAGCTATAAGCGAATAGTTTATAATATATATAATATAATATAATATATAAATATATATAAAGAATAGTTTTCTAATCAACAAAAATCACTAACATGAAAATTTTTTGGTTGACACTTTGATAAGTAAATTAATGACCCCAGACAATTCTTTCATTAATTGTCATCTTCTGGGAAAAAATCAGTCTGATAGAAAAATCAGTCCACAGTTTTGTTGACAATATAAGGAGAATCTTGATAAATAGTTACTCTCATAACACATCACAAGCTCATTTTGCTTATTTTTAACAAATAACCCTCATGTTTATCTGACCAATAAATCCGTCGATGTCGTTTCGTGTCATGTCGTATCGTTTCTCACCATCTCCTCAAGTTAGCTTAATCTATTCTCTCTCTTGTTATTTTCGAAGGACTACTGCTCTCTTCGTCCGTATGCTGCTTCCTAATATTACTTTATACGTAACTGCGATTAGTATGTTTCTCTGCATGTTCCTTTAATTGTTCAAATAATCTCTGTGACAATGGCGCTATCTACTGTCCAATTTTTTTGAGAGTTATCATGATGACATGAGAGAAATTTGTGTTTGCTGCATTTCATAAGGATAAGATTTTCTCATACAATGATAGGGTTAATGAAGGATATTACTGTTGTAGTGATAACGGCACTTACTGTGCTAACATTTGCTAGAGAAGGAAATTTGCAAGAGAAAAAAAATTAGGTATCGTTGAATCACTTAATATACCTGAAAATCTGCTGGAATAAGAACGATGTTATTATTTCGGGAAAGATTAAGAAATCGACTTCTTATTCAAGCTCAAATAATATTTGAATCTTTTGTTCGAGCTTGAAATGCAGAATCAAAGAAAAAAACAAATGTATAAACTCTTTTTCTGGAATATTCTCAAGACTAAGTGAAGTTTATCTCGTAGCTGCTACAAATTAAATGAATATGAATCGATACTAGACGATTGCTATCTTTTTATGAATTAAACTGTTATCGATGTCTTGGAAGATGACTAAATGCAAGATTTCGAAATGATGCTTTTATTTATAGGCACAAGATATGGCGAAGAAGAAAGGAACAGATATCAACGAACTGAAGCAGGAAGTTGCAATGGTAAAATTTATCAATTTCAAAAGAACGTTTTCAAGAAAATTTTTGGCACCTAATTTAGATCATTGTCAAATTCTGATAAAATTAATGCTGTATGAAAAATGATCGGAATCGGAATCTGGTTCACAGTTTTTCCTGGTTCTTTAGTAGTTCGCAAGATCGATTACTCTTTTATTTCTTACAACAATTTCTACCGGTTCATCAATTTTAGGACGAGCATCAAATCCCATTGGAGGAGCTGGTGAAGCGTTTAAGCTCTGATGTTGATAATGTAAGTTTGTTCTGTAATTTTGCAGTAATTGAATTGTCTTAACGGTTGTTACCAAATTCTCGTTTTTTTTTGCTATGAAATTCTCAGTAAAATGGTCAAAAAAGGAATAACTTTAACATCCTGATGATAGGAGTCATCTCATTTCTGAAAAAAAATTCGAGATTTATTACGTCTATTCAGTCCGCATCTGTCATATCAAAGGCGTCGGATATTTTTTAAATATTGTTTCCCAGTTTGGTGTAACTTTTTTTTTTCAATATTTGCTTTCCGTTTCATTTGTGATTTTGAAATACACTCTAACATCGAATAAAATAACCAGTGAAAATTGTAGTATCGAGATGTGTGTAGTTCTTGACGTACGAGCCTTTGAGAGGATTTTGGTACCCACTCCAATTATAAAACCATCGGTTGATTTATCCATGATTTTACTTAAATCAGAATTTTTTAGGGACTTACTGCCTCGGAAGCTGCTAGGATATTGGCCAGAGATGGTCCAAATGCGTTGTCTCCACCAAAAACAACTCCGGAATGGATAAAATTCTGTAAGAATTTGTTCGGTGGCTTTGCGTTATTGCTTTGGGTGGGCGCAATCCTTTGTTACGTCGCTTACGCGGTCGATTATTTTAGCATGGAATATCCAACTAAGGATAACGTAAGTATATCGAGATTTGTTACTATGTTGTTCTTTTTATGCGGAATTTTATGTGAGAGTTTGCAAACTGGATCGTTGTGTGTGAGTTGTTTGTCGTATTTTTTCAGCTACTGTTACGCTTTTATCGATTCGATGTGAGCAACTTTCTTTGAGAAACGATCAATTAGATGTCAGAAAGAATTTTAACTCAGCATCCATAAAAAGGGGTGTGGAGCGAAAGGCAGGAAGAAAATTGATTTCACCGATTCAAAGTTAAATTGATACGTCAGAGCTTAAATTTCAGTTGTATCTCGGCATTGTACTGATGACCGTGGTGGTGATTACTGGCTGTTTCCAGTACTATCAGGAGAGTAAAAGCTCGAAAATTATGGAGTCGTTCAAGAATCTCGTTCCAACTGTGCGTAATGAACTTTCATATGCAAGAGAATGAATAACTTTTCTCATTACTAATTTACTTACTCTCTTTAAGTATGCTTTGGTACATCGTGATGGTGAAAAGCAGCAAGTGCATACGGAGGAACTGGTAGTAGGTGACATTGTTGAAGTGAAAGGTGGTGATCGTGTTCCTGCTGACCTTCGTGTTATTTCCTCATCGGGATTCAAAGTTTGCTTTTACTTTTTGTGTTTTTGTGATATTTTTTTTCAAACGATATGGAAAATCTTCAAGAATTAAATTATTTACCATTTGAAATCGGCAAAGCTGTGTGAAGAACACATACATATTTATAGGTGGACAATTCATCGCTTACTGGAGAATCGGAACCGCAAGCTCGTTCTCCGGAATGCACCAATGAAAATCCGTTGGAAACAAAAAATATTGCTTTTTTCTCGACTCACGCTGTGGAAGGATCTTGCAAAGGCATTGTGATCTACACTGGCGACCGAACTGTTAGTAATTTTGTGCCTTTTTAATTTCATATGCTTGTACTGAATGTTATGGCTTAATTTTCAGGTTATGGGTCGTATTGCTCACTTAGCTTCTGGTTTGGACACGGGCAAAACGCCGATAGCGCGTGAAATTGAACATTTTATCCATTTGATCACTGGTGTGGCTGTTTTCCTTGGTGTTACCTTCTTCATTATTGCTTTTATTCTGGGATATCATTGGCTGACTGCTGTTGTCTTTCTCATTGGTTTGTTCATTATGTTCGATCTTTAAATTTCGTGAGAAAAGTAATCCTGTTTAAAATGAATGTTATTTTCTTATATATAATAAAGTTGCAATTACTTTAGGTATCATTGTGGCGAATGTTCCGGAAGGATTGATTGCTACCGTGACAGTTTGTTTAACGCTGACAGCGAAACGTATGGCATCAAAGAATTGTTTGGTAAAGAATTTGGAAGCTGTGGAAACTCTTGGTTCTACATCTACCATCTGTTCGGATAAGACTGGAACACTGACGCAAAATCGAATGACTGTGGCACATATGTGGCAAGTTCATTTTAATTATCCAGAAATTTTTGGGAAGTTTAAATTTAAATTTTTTAAAGCACTATGGGAAGTTTAAATTATCAGCAGCAAATTTCCTTGTGATTGAGGTGGAAAGTAATTCCCAAAGAGACTAATATCTTTCTATAATTTTAGGTATGATCTGGCAATAGAAGAATGTGATACCACAGAAAATCAGTCAGGAACACAGCAAGTTATGTCTGAAGGTAGCACACTGGCAGCTCTTACTCGCATTTGCACCCTCTGTAACCGAGCTGAATTTCAACCTGGGCAGGTTTGTCGTCATGATATTCGAACTTCATAAAACTTCAGTTGATTTATTAATTTTAAATTTCTAGAAAGTTCATACTTTTTTTGCTATAACTTTTAGGAAGATGTCCCAATCCTTCGCCGTGAATGCACAGGTGATGCCTCTGAAATTTCCTTGTTAAAGTATAGTGAACTGACCGTCGGTAATGTCGCTGGTTATCGTGCGAAAAATCGAAAAGTAGCTGAAATTCCTTTCAATTCTACAAATAAATATCAGGTAATTTAATGAAAAATGGTTTTGTAGCTTTTTTTTTAAGTTCAAAAATCAAAAAATGAACCAAAAATCATTAAAAAAGAACAAGTGTTTCACAGATTTTAGGTGTCTATTCATGAAGCCGATGATGGAGATAAATCATATCTACTTGTAATGAAAGGGGCTCCGGAAAGAATTCTGGATCGATGTTCAACAATTATGGTTAAAGGAGAAGTACAACCACTGAATGAAGAGCTTCGAAAACGGTTCGAGGAAGCTTATTTACAATTGGGTGGTATGGGTGAACGCGTCCTTGGATTTTGTGATTACCGCCTCGATAGTGCAAAATACCCTAGAGGTCAAAAAACTTTTGTGTATCTTTATATGAAGCGTTCGATACTGAAAAATTTTTTATCATACAAACAATATGAGCAATAGATTGATGTGCAAAGTAGTTTCAAGCCAATTCAGAAAAAGTTTCGAAGTTTCGAAGTTTGGAGTTTCGAAAAGTGATGACTTGCAGAACTCTACAGAATTAAACTTCTTTGGTCTATAATTTAGGGAAGCATTTCTGACTAGCAGGCCAGTTGTTAGACTTAAAAAATGATATTTTGAATTAGTCTAACAACTAATTCAAATTGCATCTTTTAATTCAGCTTCAGCACTTTTATTTCGTATGTGATATCTTATGATGCTTTGCAGATATGTTATTTTTATGTTCGACTTATAGGATATGAATTCAACGTGGAAGAGGTCAACTTTCCGGTCGAGGGTTTATGTTTCATCGGTTTGGTATCAATGATTGACCCTCCGCGAGCAGCTGTGCCAGATGCTGTTGCCAAATGTCGATCTGCCGGTATCAAAGTTGTCATGGTTAGTTTTCAACTTTTTTAATGTTTCGAAATTCAGGCTATATTGAAAATCAACCCTTAAACTATTTCAAATTTGTTATAGAGGTCGTAGAAGAGATAAAAACTGAAAAATTAGAATTAAAGCAAAGGCCAAAAATCAAAGAAAAAGCAATAAATTTTTCGCGATATTTTTTAATAATTTCGCATCTCATTAAAAGTGCTATTTATATTTAAATATTATTTATATTACTTTTTAAAAATAAGATTAGAAGTTTTGGACTCTCAGCGTGTTTTAGGTTACTGGAGACCATCCAATCACAGCTAAAGCCATCGCCAAGAGTGTCGGAATCATTTCGGATGGATCAAAAACTGTCGAAGATATAGCGATAGAGCGTAACTGTGCAGTGGAAGAAGTGAATCCTCATGAAGCAGACGCAGCAGTAATCCATGGATCGGATTTGCGTGAAATGACCGAGGAGCAGCTCGCCGATATTATCGTTCATCATCGTGAAATTGTCTTTGCGCGTACATCCCCACAGCAAAAGCTGATGATCGTAGAAGGATTTCAACGACAAGGACAAATTGTGGCTGTTACGGGTGATGGTGTTAATGATTCTCCTGCATTGAAGCGTGCAGACATTGGTGTCGCTATGGGAATAGCTGGTTCAGATGTCTCCAAGCAGGTAAATCGAAACGAGTTGGAATAAAACTTGAGAATTTGAGATTTCCAAATTATGCACTTATATGATTTCAAGTTATTACAAGAATTATTATTGAATAAATTAAAGGCAGCTGATATGATCCTCTTGGACGATAATTTTGCATCGATCGTGGTTGGGGTCGAAGAAGGTCGATTGATTTTCGATAACTTAAAGAAGTCGATTGCCTATACATTGACATCGAATATCCCGGAAATATCGCCTTTTCTTACTTACATCTTGTTTGGTATTCCATTGCCATTGGGAACGGTAACAATCTTGTGCATTGATCTTGGAACGGATATGTTGCCAGCTATATCTCTTGCTTATGAAGAAGCTGAATCGGATATTATGAAGCGCCAGCCACGTGATCCGGTGCATGATAAACTTGTCAACGAACGGTAAACAATCAAATTTTAAACAAACTAAGGATTATTAGATTCCTAAATTGATTTAAAAAAAAGCTATCAGCTTCAGTGAACTCCGTATATGATAAAGTAACTGATATAACTCGGTGAATTATGACTGATGCTGTTATAGATTGATTTCGTTAGCATATGGGCAAATCGGAA
Organism: Cercopithifilaria johnstoni; assembly: GCA_916381525.1. Taxonomy (NCBI): domain Eukaryota; kingdom Metazoa; phylum Nematoda; class Chromadorea; order Rhabditida; family Onchocercidae; genus Cercopithifilaria; species Cercopithifilaria johnstoni. The sequence continues at coordinate 39,205 of CAKAEH010001298.1, forward strand.
TGATTCAAGCATCAGCTGGTTTTTTCACATATTTCTGGATCATGGCTGACAATGGATTTTGGCCAAGTCGTTTGTACCAGTTGCGTGCTGAGTGGGATTCGCGTGCATTTAATTCTTTAGAAGATTCATATGGACAAGAATGGGTACGGATTTTTTATGATTTGTCTCCGCATAAGTTGTAGGAAAATCAGTACATCTTTTTCATCATTATTATCAGCTGAAATGTCGCGCAGGGGATCAATAAGATATGAATCGTAATCTATCACTTTTCAGTAGAAACATGTAATATATTTGTAGACATATGCAAACCGTAAAATCTTGGAATATACATGTCAGACAGCATATTTTGTATCTATTGTGGTGGTTCAGTGGGCTGATCTGATTATTTCGAAAACAAGACGAAACTCTTTGGTGCAGCAGGGGATGAGCAACTGGACATTGAATTTCGGTCTTGTCTTTGAAACAGCACTTGCTGCGTTCATGTGTTACTGTCCGGGATTAGACAAAGGCCTTCGTATGTATGGTCTCCGGTAGGTTCTTTATACTGTTAGTAAAATGTTCGAATAATTTTAATTTGAATAAAATTTAAAATATTTTGTTTCTAATTTGAAGTGGTTACATTTCAGATTTTCGTGGTGGTTCCCAGCATTGCCATTTTCTATCGTGATTTTTGTGTATGACGAGGCTCGACGTTATTTCATTCGACGATTCCCTGGTGGATGGGTTGAACGTGAAACATACTACTGATTTTATGAAGAGGATACCTCACTTTACTGATTTTCAGAATTACATCAAGAAGAGCAGATCATTTCAATTTGCGATTTTCCATTTTAACATTTTTTTATTACAAACCTAATAATACAAACAAGATTTTCGAAGTAAGATTTTCATTGGCTAATTTCAACTTTTCTGTTTATTTTTATTGCTAGTTCATTTTAAAAATGCGTAACGAAAGTATTCCTCCCTCTTTCTTTCTTCCAAAAATCAAATTACGTACAATCGCATATTGCGCAAGTTCTTATAATTTCGAGTAATTTTAGTTATTTTAAATATTTCCATTCCGCTAGTTTTTGAAAGCTGGTAGTTATTGGCTTGAATGAAAACTGATATCCCATGATTAAGTTTTTTATTTGAAATTTGATTCCAGTAGTATTTTCCTTGTGAAAAAATATCAGTTTTTTTGTTATGAGTATATTGCTTCTTACAAATTCTTACCTGCAATTCTTATGCTACATGTAGTATTTCAGTCTCTTATTTTTTGATTTACCACGATCATTTAGCGAGCAATTTTATGTTACCAATTTCATATTTATTAATTTGTATCCTTTATGCACATTTTTATATCATTTACTCTCCCAATTATTGTTTATATCATTTTTATAAGTGGTACGTATTTCTGGTTAATATGGTTTTTTTCTAACCAATCTTTTTTGATTCTGATTCGATAAAATAAAAAAGTTTATCACAGTGGAAAGCATTTATTGAAAGTATTGAATTCTGCTAATAGAGAATAGTTATAATACAATGAAATAGAAAAAATTGGTATTACGTTGAAAATATTTTGCAGCTAATGAGCGGGATCGATTGAAAAAACAAGATCAACTAGTACTTATATGGCATATGCTACTTAACGTAGTTAACATTATTGCTCTAATCGATGTTCAGTTTTTCATAAAAACTTGGTGATTAGCTGTTCTTTAGCTGAAATGAACTTTAACAGTATTTAAGAACTTTTTATTACTTGATATATCTTTTGATAGAATGATTATAACAACTGTTAACTAGGAACGACAGTTATCAACCTAAAATGAATCTAACATTTACATTTAACAGAATTATATCTTTATGCATCTGACCGCATGTTTGCGTATTTAATGAACGTCTACTCATATTTATATAATAAACACTACTCTAGATGTTTACTAAAGTCGCGGATGATATTCACGCATGAGTCATTGAAAATAAATTGGTTTGTTTAAATTTTATAGTTGAAATAAGGAAAAGGAAGCATAATTATATATACGTAAAAACCTTTTGCATTTGTATTGCTTTAAGTAGTACCAAAACAGCATAAAATGTGATGTTCATTCATTACATTACTTTATATCCTGGAATAGTTAGTTATTTAAGATATTAATCAGCATGTGTCATTATTTATGCTATTTACTATATAAAACCAAATGTTTTTGATCTTCCTATAATAGGATTGTCGTAAAAAGTTGATATGCTTTCTGCTATTAACTTTTTAGAACAATTTTAAAAATTTCAATCTAATACTGGAAGGATATTTAATAGAATTGCAGAAAGCATAAGGAAAATGAATAAATCGATTATTGCATAAACAAATTTTAGTCATAGCCATTATTGATGCATTAAATGCATTTTCATTTCTTCCAATCAATGATAGATTCTTTCTTCTCCTGCAAAAAGAAAAACAATCGATACATTTATTCCAATTATATGCGATATATTATGAATGGAATTAGCTCAGTCATATTATTCAAAGAGGTCAAATAATATTCCTATTAAATGATAAGCTGCCACTATTTCTCGTTTAAATGAAATAGAAGACAAAAAATATACAAAAATAATGTATCGAAAGTGTTTCTATTATACATTTTGTGCAATCTTCACTTGTATCATTAAATTCATATTTGATTTTAGTCCGACTTAATAATGACCGATTAATGACCAATGCATAAATATACACGGAAAGATGTGAAGATTCTAACAGATTTTGAAATTTTGTTTTATTCATTGAATATTTCGTGTTGCAAAGGAAAAACACGAGAATTATTTTTTGCAGCGAAACATAATGCTAAGTTAGAAATAAACTTATTTTGCTTTCAATGATATTTTTTGTGCTCAATGAGATGATAACAAATAATTTGCATAAAAATATTTTATTGATATTTGAGAGAGGAAAAAATTTAATGAAAATGTATTTAGACGATAAATGTTGTACTGCAGAATTATTCAATATTTTATCTTTATTTATTACTATTCCCAATAGAGAAGCTTGTCCTACCATTCACATATCCGAAAGTCCCAAAATGTTTTATAGTTTCGATATTTTAATTAAATTCCTTATATACTTTTACCGTATTCTTTTTTTAAAGTACAAACTTCCTAAATATTTTCTCTGATATTTTTTATCAGCAATGATAGGGAAATGTTGAAGCATTTTGTAAGTTTATCAGTAATGAGAAGAATGTAACTAATTGATCAGACATGAAATTAAATTTCATTTTTTGACGATATTTTCTTTTAAAACATGAGACTAACTCATCTATATCATATTTCTTGAAAAAAATATTAAGATTTAAAATAATTGAAATTCCCTAAATTTTCCAACAATAAGAGTTCCTAAAATTTATTAACCTTTCAATAAATGCAAATCGAAAATGTGCCACTTTACATTGCTTTAGAGAAAATTAACAAATAATTAATGCTTTTTTGAAATTCTAAAAAGCTAACACTTTATTTGATTCAAATTTAAAATAATAAGAAAAATCAAAAAGCTTTTCAATGCAATAACAAAAGAGAGTTATCGCAATTGACAGACACATTTTGTCATAATTTTGCATAAGAAAAGAATAAAAAGAAAACGAATTATTTTTGAATTTTTCAGAAAAGCATTTTTGCATTCAGAAAAAATTAATGAAATTAATAATTTCATTAATATCATTTCAGATTTTAGATGTGAAACTGAATTTTCATTTAATGCTGATTATGTAAATTTGATTTACAACGATGATGTAAATTTGTTATTAAATTAAACACAAATTGATACGCTCTGAAATTTCTGATTTAAAATTTTAATGTATTTATAACTGAACATAATCATTCATAATTTTGCAAACAATGCATGATCGAATTATATCCAATTGGAAGTTTATTTTTAATGCGTACGGAAATATGATGAGATGAGATGTATTTTAATATGCAAAATTCAGGAAGAAACTTACCGCTTTTAAAGTGAATTTATTACTTTCTACATTTTTTAAATTTATGCGAAAGTCGACAAAATTCTGATCTTTCTTCTTTAGTTTACTGAATCTAAAAAATTTTTCCCGGTTGATAAAATAATTTAGTGTTTTATTATTTGTAAGAAGATGAATTATTTGAAAAAATACTTCAAATAAGTGAGATTATCAGTAAATTACGGAAGAAGCCGTTATCTTATCTTCCGAATATAAATCTATTCGATTTGTGGAATAATATATTGAATTTCTTTGCTGAAGTAATAAAATAGTATGAAAATCGATAATGCTAACCTGTTATCAGTTTTGGATACCTTTTTTAGTGTTGGTTTCACGCTGTAAATATGAGTCATTCATGAAACATGAAAATAATTGCAAATCATCCAATCATTAATGAACAATTTTAAATTTAATTTAATTTTAGAAAAAAATTACTTAGAAAAAAGTAACTTAATAATATACAATTTTCCTCTTAAATCGTTAACTGAAATAGTTAATTCGTTGATTTCGAAATCCTTTTGGCGTACAATGTAATTAATATCATAATGTTCGCTTTCCAGTTGCAATAATCTTTCAGCCATGTCTTTTGCAATCTTTTCCAATTCTTCTAAAAAAATTTAACCTAAAAATACTTCTTCAAGTATTAGAATTCTAATTGAAAAAATTTTTGATATTTTAAGGAAACTAGAATGTTGTCCGTAAATGATCGTAGTTTACTATATCTCCAATATATGTAAATTTATTTAGTTTTAATTTATACCATAATCTGCATCTCTACAAATACTCCCTTGAATCATCCATTCTAAAGTTGATCAGTTGATATGATATATTGAAAGAGAAGCTCGATATAGATCAGATCATAAGATTATAATCATGAAGAAAAATAAGTAGAGAAATAATAATAGATCAGATTTGTTCTTCACATATCAATTAGTAAAAAATAATAATTAACAGGTAGAAAAATAATAATAGATCAGAAGACTAGAACAGAACAGAAAAGCAATAGTAAGAATGGGGACAAATCTCTTCCCAAAGATCTTCGACTATCTTCCTATTCTACCAATTACTTCCATTTTCATCATTTTTTTTCTAGGAATTTATAAGTTATTACAATAAATCAGCCATACTTCATTTCCTAAATTTCTCTTTACTTTTTCTATTCGTAGTATAACACCTTGTACCTTATCCATCTTACTTACGTATGTCCAACTAAATGACAAGCGTAACTCTTTCACGTTTGCTTACGTGTGATTCATTTTTAGTTGCCCAACGATTTGTATTCATTTCAAGATAGTATTTTTGTTATGTAATTTCTATTAAACGTATTCCTAAATATGCTGTATATTTGCCATCATAAAATGCCACCATAAAATTTATTTCGAAATGTGAAGAAAAAGAAGCGCTATTGTTCTTAGACTGACTAATTAACCAAAAACGCATTATTCGCTTTTATTGATTATTATTGTTTTTCTAAGCAATTCATGAATATATATTTGTTGTTTATTTCTCAATTTTCCCATATTTTTGCTTAATTCTATGACCTAAATTTAAACTTCAATCTGCGCCATAACTATTTTAATATTTCTTTTAACTTAATTTTCTGAAATTTAAATAATATAATAAAACATGAATACAAACTATTCACGGATTATTCTAAACGCATCAATTTGTCCATATTCGATGATATACATGTTACACTTTTGCATGCATGCAATTTACATGTGTATTTTTAAAGCAAAAATAAGCTTAGCTGTATTACAGATTTTACTACAGAATGTAAAATAGCAAACCATCCGGAATGTTATCCAAATCTGGTAAAGGTAAGATACGTTCCTGTAAGACATGTTGTCTTTCCTGTTCTCTTAGCATATGTTGTTGCTTTAAGTCTTCTGCCGCTTTTATCATTAGTAATTTCTATAATATATGACAATAGACTTTTTTCATCTATTAAAAAACTAACAGTTTTCTTGAATTCATTAGCATATGCTTCCTTTAATTTTCAATCTTAACAAAAAACTAACACGTAGTTTCTTCTTTCTTTCCGGCGTAAGGAAGCCTTTCTTGGCTTTTTTGGCACGATTGGCCTCTTCCAGACGTTTACGTACCTCCGCTTTCTTACGTGTTCTCTCTTCTGCAGCTTTCTTCGCCTAAAATTTTCTTTGCTACTATTTCAACAAACCATTACTGAATTTAATCAACATTTACTACCACAGAATAAACAAATGACAACACAGTTAATTAGAAAAAATTATTGAATTATGAATTATATTAATTATTTGCGGAAATTATCATTTACTGCTTCGTTATCGTCATCTTCGTTTTGCGCACCACCACAACGAATGTTTGTCATAATTTCAGGACAAACTTCCAATTTTATTTCGTCTTCTTTCGAATACCATCTTCCGATTTCTTCCATTGATGCTCTAAAATAGATGTAAATTAATGTGTAACTTAAAAAAACTGATGCCATACTTTCTCTAATTGAAAAAAGATGTTTAATTTGATAAGCTTGTTGAGATTCGAAGTAAATTTATCGAAAATTTGGAACTTAGCTAGAAAACTTAATGATTTTCGAAATTTCGTAAAATATAGTTAGTGGATTGGGAAGATAGTGTTGCTAATGGAAGCTGTTAGCTAGGTGAACTAATACTTTGGAATTTGATGAGCAATTTTGAAAAGAACCAGTTTTCTGCAAAAGTGTTTGCAAAGCAATTAAATCAAAGGCATATGTCTTTGAAGTTCTTCAGCTCATCTTGAAATAGCTCAGGATAAAGTAAGATGAAGTTAGAAGTGGAGTGTTCCGAGAAAGATTTTTCTGCCTTTACGAATTATTTTCAGCTTTCCCAACAGATTATTCGTTCTGTATCAAGGAACAGTGAAAACAAATGGAAGAAATTTCATTGCAAAATTATCATTGAAGCAAAAATCAAAACTAGTAGCCTCATATTCGAGTAGCATTAATTTCTTCACATTGTTTGAACTTAAATTCTTGTTAACTAAACTTGTCATTTCCGAGTGGCGTATATCCGATCGTCAATTATAGCTACCTAATTATTTGCAAACCTAATAGCTGCCTAATTCATAAATTATAATTTCAAAAATATTTATTTGCGATTATTTTTAGGTCTAAGTCATCATCGTTATTTCCAGTTCCATAATATTTATTACTTAATTTTAAACAGCTCATTACATCGTATAATAATTGTTTTGGAAATATCACGAGAGCGAACTTTTCATCAACCTAAATAATTATAGTTCTGGGATTTTGCCTATTGGAAAAATTGCAAGTTCAGTATGGAATTATGTTTTTCTTCTTCTTTGAATTGCAAATAATAAGTTTCATCGATTGAAAGAAACAAAAATTGTCGTTACCTAAATCTTTTTCAAGAAATTTCTCATTCTTTTCCATCTTCCGATTTTTTTAAATTGAAAGATTTTAAAATCAATTCTGAAAATTCTCAAAAATTTTATTTTTTTTTTATTGCACTAAATTTTATATAATAATTTAAGGAACAAAAAATTCTGAACGAATATTCTAAATATATGTATATATTGTTGAGTGATTGAGATAAGTTCCTAAAATTTACAACTTTTCTACTTTTTTTATATTACTTTTCATACTCTTTAAAATTATGCTTAAGATTGTTAATTGTAAGGCCAAGAAAGGACTGCCAACTGCAAAGTGGTCATTCATAATGGACATCATATCAATCTTTCCTGTCCATTCATTCATTTCGTTCTTGAGAAGGACAGCTTATATTAGATTAGATATTTCAGAGTTATCTAGAATCAAATCTGACATCTCTTGGCATTTTCATGTCATTTTGATTCCTTTTCCAATTCCAATCAATAATGCATCGTTTAATTGAAAAAGACAAGGGATTAATCAATGTTATAAGAGTTGGATATGTGATCATATAAAACTTCCGATAAAAAAATGCATTATCAATAAGAATTAGAAAATATTTTCAATGAAATATCTGATATTCACATGATTCCATTTTAAGTATTCTATTTCATTTATTAATTCAACTTTAAGAAGCTTGGAAATGCAAGCTCGAAAATATTTTGCAATCATAGATATAATGTATCACTCATACTTTATGCTATATTTTATTAAGGTGTATTCCAAACTGCAAGACTTACACTGAAGAGTAGTAATTAAATGCTTCGAGGTTATCTCTTCACTTGCTCATTAACATTCTCTTCATATTCTCTTCCACACATCACCAAAGATATAATTAGTCTTTCTTTCTACACCTGGATATATTAGTGGGGTGGTAACCTGGCATGTTAGCAAAGTTGAAATATTAACCTTTTATGATTTATTGTGTTTACTGTTGGCAATAACAGAATGGTTGTTTTGAAATTTTCAAAGGCAAGAATTTTTCATAATTTTTTCATTTATTTTGAAAATGATTTGAGGATTCTTAACTGAAGCTTGCAACAAGATGGATGAGTGATTCTTTAGTTTCTTTAATATAACTTATCTTCAATCCCGGAATATTTTTGCCTACTTCATGTATGTATTATTATTTGAGTAAGATTAGTTTGATCAATACTATTAGTATGTTTGAAGTTGCAAGTTTAGTTATTTGAATTGAAAATGTGGATGACTCATCGTAATTTTTGCTAAGTTTAAGTCTGAATAATTTTTGCTTTGGTCCGATGCAAAATTAGAAATAATGGTAAAGGGAAAATGAAAGAGAATGAGTGGGGAAAAGAGCCAAGCCAAAGTAAGGCTATAAGCATTTTGTTTGCCGCATATCTTAAAATTGAAGTGAATTGAGAAAGCAATAATTAATTTTTCAATTTTGGTAGCTTTTCACTAATGAATTTATTCATGAACCATAAGCACTGAAGTATAAAAGCATTTGGATAGAAAAAAGAAGCGTCCTGTCCATTTCGAATATCTTCTATGGAAAGAAGCCTGAGGATGCCTATCGATCATTTAAACAAACCAATAGCTTCCTTCTGAGCATTTCTTTACTCATCCAGCTTTTCCATTTTTAATACAACAAATGCTTGTTGGTTTTTCTTTACTTACTATTTTTTTTTAAATAATTTATTCATTAATTTAATATATTAAAGGGCCTGGAATAAGTTTAGACCTTTAACTGAATTTCGGGTTCCTGAAAGTTTCTGAAGGAAAAGATATATTTCAGGTTAGATGTTTTTAATCTGGATTATGAACAATTTATTGCACATTTAATTTGAAAAAATGAAATTACTGAACAAAAAATTTCAATAAGATTTGGATGAGGATGTGAGTAAAAAAAGACAAAATTGGCCAAAAATTATTGGCAGCAGATGTTTTCGTTTTTTAATAGGATCGGATATGATAGGACATGTCCATTGCAGCAATTTCGACGGACTAAATTAGTGGTCGAGTGAGGAATTCATATGGTTACCATATGTATCTCACAAATTATAAATAGAAGTTCATAATAGAAGTTTAAATATCTTTCTCAATTCAAACATTATTGATTTCCACAAAAAAATCATTTCTGATCATTCCATTGATAAGCAAGTTATTGATGAAAAATTTTAACAAAGTAAACTTTTACTCGATCAAAGTTGATGATAGTTTGAGTGATTCATTGATATGATAAAAGTGTTTACAGTAAATTATAAAGGGAATTAAAAGGATTGTTCAGATTTTAATATTTATGAGGGAAAAGCAAAAGGTATTTCATTCTAATCCTTTCATTCACATTAATCAAATTTTCAATTTTTGTAAGAAATCTATGGGAAGGAAAAAGTAATCATTTCACTTTTTTCTTTCATCGCAGAAGGAAATTTATCGAAACAAATATTATGTATTATCAGAATGAGACAGTTAACATTTCTTAATTCTTATTTTGAATTTCAATCTAACTTATTTTGAATTTCAATCTAACTTATTTTGAATATAAATTCAGAAAAAGGAAAATACTGATTTTATTTGAATTGAACTACAAATATTTTCAATTCTAAATTTTTTTGATAAAGAAAGGTAAGATAAAGATAGGAAAGACTTGCTAACTGAAGACTTCCTCCTATAAGTATGACAGATAGAAAGTTTTTTCTTTTCTCATTTATCAGTCAAATACCCAGCTAATATCATCTTTTGATCGTACCGATGAAAACTACAAACGTGTTAACTTAACAGAAAGGCGGAATTTGTAACCTATTCGTTTTGCACACTTAAAATGCCATAATGTTCCATTCACTTCTGAATAATCTTTTTAGTAACAAAATTAAACCATTTTTAAAACGAGCTATTAATATTTATTTGCAATGAATTTTTTCAATCTTTCCCTGTAGTAAATTTTAGCTGAGAAATGCATTGAATGAATCGGTCGTACCGATGGTTTGAAGACAGCGTTACTTGCGCTGCTGAAGAGAATGTTTCCCAAATCCAAAAAGAATATTTTGTTGATGGAATAGAAGAGGGAATTACGACAGCACTACCATTGCGCAATAGTCACAGCACGTGTTTCATATTTTTGAAGTGAAACTGTAGTATTATTATTGAGTGAGTAATATGACAATTTATATATTCGATAGTTCGAAATAAGAAATTGATTATCTTAATCTTAGAATGAACGAGATGAATTATAAAGATCTTAAGTCAGGCAGTTTTAGTTTACTTTATAAGGCTTTCATCAATTCAAAAAAACAGTTGAAAGATGCAAACTATCGAATTTTCAAATTCTAATCGGATTGTGGCAGAAACATTTTCAACTTCTTGAATTTCATGAAATATATCTCGTTAATATCGGTAATACTTAATTTATTCAGTTACAATATATTAAAAACACGATAGATAATAACACGATAGTTAGAATCTGAAAATATCTTTTTCTATGAAAATGTTTACTAATGAGGCATTTAATTTAAATTAGAATTTGTTGGGTGCAGTAGAATAAATTCTAAATAATAATTTATTTAAGTCTATCCGTCTATTATACTAGAAATAAACCATTTGACCGGATAACTAAGCCCTATGTCAGCGTTCATTATATTCATTAGGCCTTTCTAGAAAGCTAGCCTACAATTCCCCAAAATCGTTTAATAAACAATGCATCTAATGTGCATCACATTGATACCGAGCCTAATTTGAATCGATTTCAAGAATGAAGGGATGAAGCAGCACTTCAGTGCAATCACTGACCAGTTCCCCATGACTCATCTACTTAATCCTACAAATTATAAAGTGCGAGATTTAGTTATAGCTGTCTCTTTATGAAGAAAATTTTATTTAAATATTAGTTTTCATTTTTTATATATTTTAATTCCTTCTCAGTTTCCGAAATTTTATTTTTTATAATTTTTCTGGAAAATTTCTTATAAATAATAATTAAAATGATATTATAAAATCGTTGCTTTTATTAACAATAAAATGAAATTAACATTTTAAAGAGAAGCGGACTGTTGCCAGATGTACTTCTAATTCTAATACTTCAAATTTTTCATTATTTTAAGGCTTGTTTTTGAAAAAAACACTTTCGTTCGAAAGTAACAGTAATTCAAATAATTTGTAGGAAATTTTTGTGTGAAATTTTATTCTTCACTAGACAAAAATTTTCAATCTTCATATGCTAATGCAATTTTAATTTTCGACATATTGATAAGCTAATCAGAAATGATATGAAAAGTGGCCTTGAAATCATATTAATATTATATTATTATGTCAATTAATGCTAATTAGTGGCGCAATTTGTATTATTAATATTTTTTAACAAATAAAACAATTTTTCTTCCAGAAGAAATTCACATTTGGTTGTTACCTTAGTTAATTTTCTTCTTTTAGAAGTAAAAGTGTTGCGTCAAACATTTAAAATATTAATTTTAAAGGAAATAATAAGCTGTCTGACATAATTATTTTGGGAGAAACTTAAAAATTTCGACAAAATTATCAGTTGTTTGAAAAGCTTTTCTTTCTAAGGTAACTTTCTCTATGGTTAAATGCTTAATTCTAAGCCTAAACTCAAAATTTATCGTTCAAATATCAATTTTAAAAATAGTTTCCAGATGCCTAAATTTAATGAGTCATTTGTTTGAATTATTAAGATTAAATGCTTTTATTCAGCATATTGCGGGAAGGTGAGCGCATATTTAAAATTTGAGAAGATCACTAATATTTCAAATAAAACAAATAGCTTTATCTATTACACATTAAAATTTTTGATGTCATTTTTGCGCTTAGTGATCAGAAGCGCTGTCAGTATCAAAAATTCATTTATCAAATTGTTCCTTATATTTCAGGAATTCCGTAATTAATTTTTCAAATAATTTGATCAGTTTTTTTTACTTAGTAAGAGGAGGTTAAGTGAAGGTTACATATTATAAAAAGTGAAAAAACAAATTTCACAAAATTTGGAAATCGAATCAAACTGAAGGTTATACATATGAATGTATGTTGTTTTGTTTCAATTAGATCTTTTAGGCTGTCTGAAAATAAATGACATCATTTTAATTCAGTATAGTCCCCAACAATTTTTGGGAAATTAGTGAGTTGCATTATTCGGGAGGGTATTTGTCAGACAATAATGTGAGAGGGGAAGGTCGCAAAAGGTCATTTAGAAGAATAGCATTCTGCCAAACAGATACTCTCTGACTATTATTATCTGATTAAAAGTAAAACCATTCCAATGATTATAATTTATTGCACTTAAATTTTTATCGAAATTGATAAGATAATTGGAAATAGATCTTTTCATCATAACACATATTATTTGCAAAAGAAGAAAAGAAAATTTTCTGAATTTTATCGTATTTTTTTGGAAATATTTAACATATTATTGAAATAAAATTTCATAAATTTTCTTTTAATAGAGAAGAATGAAAAGATGAGATAAAAAGGAAATGTAGGAAAGAGTAGAAGTTATGTTGACATTCAGAGTGCAAAAGAAAAGAAAGATTGCTGTATAATTAACATCTGTTATTTTAGTGGCGGCATTGTCCTTCTCCTCCTTTTTCGAGCTTTTAAAGAATAGTAAACAATAAATAATAAATAATTCGTACAATCTTTTCATAATGAAATGTTTGTTAGAACAATGAAAAGTTTTAATACAATCTTTTAATATTCAAAAACTATTCTTTAAGTTCCTTTTATGTTAAAAAATCGAAGCATTTCTAAATAAATATTTCATTTAATAATTAAATTTATTTCTTCTTTTGTTTTAGTTTTATTTCTGTCACCAAATGATTCATTTTTTAGAATCATTTCTAAAACGATTAATCAATTTTATAAAATATTTGCAGATGTCATCATCTCTTACTTTCTCTTTAACTCTTTCTTTCTCTCTCTCTCTTTCTCTCTCTCTCATATGCTAAACAGTAAAAGCATTGCTACCATTTTGCAAATTTTGTATTTAATAATAAATTTCTCAATCAAATATCAAATTTTGCAATCTTTCTTGATACTCTTTTCATATTAAAGAATATTTGATAACAAAATGTTATGTATTCGAAGATAGAGGGAGAGAGAGAGAGAGAGAAAGAGAGAGTTTAATTTTCATTTTCAAAAATTATTCAATATTTAAATATAAGCTAATAATTTTCTTTGCTTTCCATATTTAAACAAATGATTTAATATATTTTTTTGTGTTTAACAAAAGTTTTAATTTAATTTCTTTGTGTTATATTCTTTGATTAAATCATTTTGAAAAAAGTGTTGAAGAACTTTATCACAAGTTTTAACTATGAAAACAAAAATAATTCCAATTTCCTCTTTTTCCCAACCATCTTCTAAGGATTCTTAAAATTAGATAAATATTCAGGTAAATAAATTTAGAATAAAAAACCGTTTCTTTTATGCTGTGAAAATTAAACTTATTGCGAAAGACATTTTTGATTACAGGTAAAATTGTCAAATGTCAGAAGTGAATATATCATGTTCAAATATGTTCTCAGAAACAACTGCAATGAGTCAGAAAACAGCAAAAATCAAGCGATGGGTAAAAAATCGCCTCCAAGAGGTATGATTAATTAATTAAATAATCATTAATCAAAAGTTATATCATATATGTCAAAATGATATATATTCTATGTGTGGATTTCGATGCGGTAATGTTAAAAGAAGAGAAGAATGGATATGTGATGAAGTCAATGTGTAGTAATAAATTTGTGGAAAAATGAAGAAAAGGATGTAGTGAAGAGAGGTGTAATTAACCTTGAAAATGCAGAAAATATTCACTATGCCTCCTTTTCGTCACTTATCGTCCTCCTGCGATCTGATCACTCATTCTTTTACGAAATTTCAGCCTCATAGTTGCAAACAACTATAATTCCAATAGGAAGAAGTATTTTATAACTCTGCAAGGAATTGTTGTATATATCGAATTGCATGACAGAATAAACATTTTAAAAAGTTCAAGTAAACCATTTTGATCACTTCGGAATTATCAAAAAATTTAATGAGCACAGATGGAATTACAAACAAAAATTATTATGCTTTTTTAATACTGGGACGATTTAAATTACTTCAAATTACTTCTTAAATTCAAATTTGAAGTAATTTAAATTTCATGAATGGTTAATGTGAATGATAATTCCTGTTAAATTCCCCCCGAACCTTTCACCCACAACTTAGCCTATCCACTTTTGACGACAATATTTTCCATATTGTTAATTTTTATTCAACAATTAATAAGTTCGTTCATGCTTGAATTAATTAATACTATGAAATAAATACTTTATGACATTTTGATAGCGCCTAATGAGGGATTTTCATATGGGATATTTTTGATTTTTGATTTTCTTATCCTTTTTTATTGGAAGTTTAAATATTCATATATGATTTCATATTAATTTCATCGTGCTGTCAGTAATGTATTTAATTACTTATAGCGTAGTTAATTTGATAATTTAATCTATTTAATGAGCTATTTCAATGAAAAAAGCTGATTATTTCTCGTTTAGATAGGTTTTATTCGAGAATATTCTTTTATTTAATATATTTCAATTAAATTATTTTGAATTTTTTTATTAGAATTTTTAACATTATTATATTAATTACTAACTTTCCAAATTACGGTATGCAATACTTTGACTTTTTCATTCAGTCTCTTTCCTACCTTTACTCAAAACGATGGCAATGAATATTGTCAAGGATGGACATTTTGTTTCATTGTCTTCACGGTCCACTACCCATATTCCAATGCCATAATTCCTTTTTACTGTTCTATTTAATCGTTTCTGCGGTAAATTTCTACACTCTCTCCCAAACAATTATTAGAAAGTAAAATGAAATTTGCGCCATTCAAAGATTTCTGCCAAATTCTAAAGTTGGCTTTGTCGAAGCAATTATACAAATCTTTTCGACAAATTTCAATTTCCAAAATTTTTTGCCAAAACGAATTAGCAAATAATGTTTTCCTTAAAATGTGACAGTAATCTTAACTAATTTGCTTACAATATCCTTGCAATTTACATGAAATTAATTTACAGCTTAATAGTCGTCTTGTCCACTTCATTTCTCAACCCAATGGATGCTTTTTTCTGCTAAATTACTTTTTGCTAATTATTTATTTATTGATATATCATATGTTATTCACCTGTCAACTTATTCTTTAAAATGATTTCAACTATTTAGTTATTTCTATTTATTTCTTTCCTTAATTACTTATTACTATTATTCCATTTTACTTTTTGAATTTCAAGCTGTTGCCAGTTTCGGCCTTTCATTCATCTCCTCCTCCTAATTGTAGAAAGTTAGCGCAATGAGCATAATCTCCTCTTTCATTGACAACAATATTCATATTAAATTATTTTTCCTTTCTTTTTTACCATGCTTCTATTATAATAGTTTATGGATATGAACACGGCTGGCACTATCGCTCTCTTTCTCTCTCTCTCAATGGAAAATGTTAAAATGATGAGTAGATGGTCCCCTAAAAAGGATATATATAAATGGTTTTTGTTCGTTATGCTCACTCATTCTATTTCTTCATTCTCCCAATTTTTCGCTTTTTCTCTTTCTACTAAAAAACCGTTTCATTTTCCTCACCGGCGGAAATAAATCCTCCGTTATTCGGTTCAACCATTTCCTTCCATATTATCATTTTTTTGTATCATTGCTGAGCTGTCAGTAATTTCTCATTTCATATTAATCTTTAAGTTATTTGATGAGAAGAAGTAACTGTTTGATCAATTTTTATTCAAATTTCTTTATTTATTTTTTATTTTCCGTTATTATTTTCACCGATGTGAGTGGAAATTCTTATCAAAAGGTGAGGATGTGTACTTTTTTCCGGAATTAAAGAGATGAAATTAAGCATTATCCTAAGATTTCCGAAAAAAAATTTCCGAAAAATGTTTCAAACTATTAATATTGATTTTTGCCGGTTAATTTGTTGCTAATAAAATCTGTCCAAATTGTGAGTTTCCTGTCATTGTTGACAGATATGATATCTATATAACTTTAATTGTCTAAACTCTCTCATTTATTCACTTTTAAAATATTAACCTTTCTATGACAGTCAAATTTCATTGATTTCATTTTAGCTGAATAAGCTATGGACTGGCAACAATGTTTGAACTGCGTATATTTGCTTGGAACAATTGACTGTAAATGAAAATGACAGAGGATGAAATAAATATACAATTGATTGATTTATTTGGGCCTCATATCGACCATCGAAGTATTTCTCATACCGCAGGCGCACATATCATATTTACTTCTCGCTCGTTATATTCAACGAAATCCTCTAATTTTTTAAAACGAACCTTGATCTGTGTTTAGTATGGAACATTCTCTTCAATTTAACAATTAACATTGAATCCATTCAATTTTCTGTCGTACAATTGTCCGTTCAGTTTTAAGGAATGAAAAGTTTTCAAAATAATTTCTACCGTAAATTCACAGTTATAATAATTGAGAATATTTAACTCATTTTTCCAACATTAATATTGAATTTTATTGATGATCGGATAATTAGTATGGCTTAGATCATTGCATAGGATGGATAAGCAAACTTTTCTACAACTTTTTTTATAATTTTTCCTTCTTTAATAAGCAAAAAAAATTACATTCAAAAGCTAAAAACTTTTGCATTACAGTAAATGTTCGTTATTAAAACTATTGATCAAAAATTTAAATAAAATGATTCTTTAATCCTTTTGATTCATAATATTCACGAAGGATAATTTTTTCTGTTGAATGTCAGAGGTCAAATCTCGAAGTTCATCAAATATTACTTGATAGTTACTTTTTCTCTTAGGAGGTATATTATTTTTTGTAGTTTTAACCTTATCAAATTCATTTTGGCTGTTATGACGACGATATTAATATTTTATAATCATTCTCATATTTTCACGGCAATTATAAATAGATGGATGATTTTTTGCAATTTACTCGAAATATTATATCTTTGATTTTATTTGGCAGTAAAAAAATTTTTTTCGAAGGATTTCAAAAAAAAAGATTTTATTTCAAAAATTTAAGTTAATTAAAGTTAAAGAATTTGTTAGTAATTAAGCAAAAAACTATTTTTAAGTATGAATGCAACATTTCAATGTAGGAGTGAGGAAAGGAAGTAAAATATATTAGTTTAACTGTACCCAATTACATAATCATTTTTTATCTCTTTATTCTTTGACATTCAGATATCTTTTCATTATTGATATTAATGATTAGAAAGGTAATTAAGTCGTCGTATATTAATTATATCGTTGTATTTAAGTATCAAATAATAATTACATTCATATGTAATGGAAAACTTCTAAATTTGTTTGAATACGAAAAGTTAGTTTTTCCTATTTATAAAATTTCAAATTATTGCAGTTATATATTAGCGGGTGGTTTTCTTAGTGCATTTTTGTCCCTTTCAGCAAGTAATCCATGAATTGATGACAGTAATATATTGAAGATTGAGCAGATGAGGGATGGAATGTTCGGCCTTGTTACTTTCCAAATGATCACCGTTTTCTTCCATTTCTTGTTCTCTGTCGGCATTCTTTGAATGTGGACCCGTGTTGAATTGTTTATCGTCATTAGTGACAATTGCGCTAGGTAGAGATATTGAGAAGAAAGAAGTGACATAACACCTTTTTAACCTTTTCCTGCTCCACGAAAGCTAACGAGGCAGCCTTTGTTTGTCATCGGAAGTGGTTGTCATTTGAAAATTAACCAATCCATCCGAGATTTTTCTTTATTTCCAATTTAAATTTTTTTTGCATCTCTAAGGGCACTATTATATAAGAAATGTGTTTGATTATTCAAAATGGAAAAGCCAATCAAGAATAGTTTTTATTTTGGATCGGAAAGAAAGGCAATTTTATTGATTTCAATAAATTATTATTTATCATGCTATTTAGCCTTTGATTTGTTCTAGTTTTCTGTTAAGAAATAAAATATACTAAGCTATTTTGGCATATCTCAAATGGAATTAAAATGCGAACATCTGCGATTCTTACCCATAAGCCTTTTGCCAGCTTTCCTGCAGAAGTAATTAAATTTCTTTCTAATGGCCTAAACTATATTTTCGACATTAAGATGATATAGAATGCTGGTGGATCGATAACTTGAAAGACTAAAATCCGTTAGAAAATTCCAAAATTAGATGAAATGATGAAATAAAATGGTGGAAATCGGCAGTATGAAGCAAATAGTAATGAAAGATTCTTTTTGTAAATATCAAAAAAATGTTCGACAACAAGTTATCGTAATCGGTTAAAGAAAAGTTAGTTTTAATTTGTGATATTGTCTACACAAAAGCAAAAATGAAGTTATAGTTCTATGTTCACAGTTAGTGGATTTGCTCATTTGACAATCTTAAAAATAATTATAAAATCTATTTTATCTTAACTGCAGAGATTATATGGGTAGTTCAAATTTGAAAAGTAATTATCTAACAATTGATCCTTCCATAGTTCACAATCTACAAATCAAAATGACCTGGAAGGAAAAATGCTGTTCATTTTATTTTTGTATACCATCCCTTGCTATTTTGTCTTTCCTACTACTACTAACTACTACTACCGCTGGCCGTGTTATGAAATTTTTTAAAATTTAATTCAGAAATGTTCTACACGCGTTGAAATTCAAATTAGATTTTCTCAAATTAGATTTCGATTTAAATCATTCTGTTCAAACGAAAAGAATAGTTTTATTGCTTGAAAATTTCTAAAATTGATAACTCATCCCAGCAATCGTTTTATTAACGATAAAAGTGCGAGAATTTCAACAGAGATACGATGTATTGCTTATAAGTTAGAATTCTTTTTTTTTTTAAAGAAGGATTCATTCGACTTTGATTTTATTATTTTGTAGGAAATATGCTTTCAACAAACAACGGATATTTTGATGGATCAATGCTTATTTTGTTTAAATTCCTTACCACTTGTACTAATTTGTTAGCTTTCCCTTCTGAACGGATATTGAGTTGAGTTTGTGAATATTCGGAATTTTTGAAGAAGAAAATAAGAGTACTAAACATGATATATCTATCCTCAGGGAATATTGTCTAGCCAATGCATCCCTCATCGATTTGGCCAGGCAGAAACATGTAGGCCCAAATAAGTATGTTGTAAAAAGAGAAATTAAATCCTTTTCGTTATAGTATAGACTGATTTATTCTATGGTAATCATTAAAATATATTTCAAATTATCATCTAGCAAAAATGATTTTCTCTTTCATTTCCTCATTACTTATTTTTTATCACTCATATCATTGATTTGATGATCACAAACGATTTGACACTTACTGATCGATTCATTCGATCAAAGAAACTTTACACATGCATCACTTTTCATTCGATAGCGAAAAGGAGCTTTTCAGTTTGCTATCGTTGGCAGAGATGGAATCAATGTGTACTTCAACTTATGCCTTTCAACCCATTAAAAAAACTATATTTAAATTTCAACAGTCATTTTTTCTTTCAAAATATTTTAAATTTCCACTATCATTTTTTCCTCTTAGTTTCAACAGAAGAACAAGTAAAAAGTTTTGATCGCATAAACATTCTTATGTTATATCCTTCTTTCTATTTGGTTATTTAATATCAGTTTTGATTTTAATTCTCATTATGACTTATGGTAACTTTCGACACGTCACCTTCTGAATCCTTTCGTCATATTTATGGTTATAGAAAAAAATCCTTCTGAAGCATATCATAAATGTAAGGAAGTGAAGTTGAATAGAAACCGAAAAATTTTATTCATTGTATTATTTGGTTAACAGCATATTCTATTCTAAATTTTAAAATTCAATTTCTTTTTTTCATTAAATTCTACTTCTGAAGGCCAACAATATTTGTATAGCAATTTGATTAGATTTTGAGATTTTCAATTTCGGTGATATGGGAATGTTTTGGTAATATAATTATTACTCTCAAGAAATTGTTTTTGCTTTCTTTTACAATCATTAATAATATTATTATTGTTGTTGTTTGTACAAAGCAAAAGCATCAAAAAATAGTTGTAATCCTTCTGAAGCATAAGTTATTAATTGATATGTTTACTGTATCACTGATAATTTCTAATCTTAAAATTTGTAATAAACTTTTCCACTACAATGTCCGAATACTTTTTTCTTTTCCAGCAAGCCGAGGACAGCTAATTATGTAAGCAAAGAAAAGAAAAAAATGCTTTTTCCTTTTCCTGACTGAAAATTATAGAAAAGGATAAAATGAGGAAAAGACTCTTATGACTAATAGAGCAATGATTCTCTCTCTCCCTCCCTCTCTCTCTCTTTAGCAGGAGAAAAGGATCTTAAATTTATCAAGACAAAAGAAGAATTAGTGAGTCGATGTCCTTCGTCGAGCCTTTCTCATAGAAAATATATTCGCTATCTTACCTTTGTATAATAGAATTGAATTGAATTGAGTTAGATTAAATTGAATTGGATTAGATTGGTGTAATATCTTAAGATATTGAGAACGAATTGCTTGTAAGTAAGCATCTATGTCCATTAATTATGGCAGTATTTTTGTGTCTTGAAATTAAAAAGTTTAAACTTTCTGCTGCAATAATTAATAATTAATATCAAAAAAAGAGTTATCGTAAAACTAAAGATTAATATTTCATTCTAATCTTTTCAAAACTTTTTTCAATTTCACTCTTTTGCGAATGTAAATTCACATCAAAATTTCTGTGCTAATTACTTTCTTTCATAATTTCGGTGTTGTTCATCATTTTAAAGTTATAGTAAGATTAATTCTCAAAGGAAAGAGGAAAATAACAAATCTTAAGATGCTTATGCTAGCGGTAGCATATGTAAGAGTATTGTTATCTCATTGATATCTTTAATATGAAACCGACAGAAGGAGAAAATTTATTTAATATTGAAATTTAAATTTTATTTTGAAACTGAACTAAGTGGATCAAAATTATTATAATAACTTACATTATCTCATGTCAGTTTTGGATTTTTATTGCTGTCATTCAACACATTATTTATTTCTTTTTATGTACAGTTTTTAACTTCTAAAAAAATATAATGAGAGTTTGAAAATATATATTTGATGTGTCGCTTCAATATGCAAAACATATATAAATTTATTACGTGAAAATATGAGAAACTTCAATTGTTTTTTACCAAAAAGTTTCTTTGATTTAAATTCCATCCCTAACTGATGGAATTATTTATAATTTAGGATTTCATCGAATTATTTTACTCTTTTGTGGAAGTATCAGTCATTTCATGATTTGTAAAGAAATTTGCCACTCTTTTATCTTTTTCCTGTTCATTTTCAATTAATTAAATAGCGAAATATTTGTAAATTCTTCAATTAAAGTCAAAATCTAATTTTCAACACATTTTTCAGTTTCGTTTCATTCATCTCTCTTAATTGCTATCAATTTTATTGTTTTATAATGAAATAATCTTTTTCATTCGAAATTTATTTCAGATTGAATGGAATGAATCTCTGAGAGTTCAAAATAAAAAAAATTGGAAACATAAAAGTTATTTGTATTAAAAATGTGACAATTACATAGGTATGAAAGTGTCAAAAATCGAACATTCATGAATGTATCGTTGAATGTATCGTCGTTGCAGCGATATTCAAATGTCATTTTGTTGTTTCGCACGACAGGCGTTAAATTTCTCGCAAACACAGAGGATTTTTTTGTAAAAAAAAATGTGAATAATTTAAAAACTATAAAGTAAATCTAAATTTTGATATTTTTGACTTAAAAGAAAATAATGAAATTGAATATCAGATTGATCTGTGAATATCAGATTGATCTGATCACCATTACTGCTACTACTAACTTAAATTGAGGAAGTAAAGGTGAAATGAAGGCATGAAAATAGATGGACAAGCTGGTAGTAAGGAATATGTTTGATGATATTGGTTTCAAATCATGGACTTTTTTGCGCAAAAGATTTTTGCTTTTTTAAATAACTTTTTGTTGTTGCAATGAATTATAGCATCGAATTGACGATTTGATAAATGAATTTAGATTTTGTGTGAATTCTTCCTCTCTTCTCACTATTATTTATGCAAATTCTTTCAATAGTAGTTTTCTTGTTATATGATAAATGAATAATTGTTGTTGATTGGACTGAGAATGAAAAGCAGGTGCAATGGTAATCGTGCATTTTTACGCACTTTGATAAATAACTGACATGACCTGTTTTGTTTAGGAGATAATGTCACCAATATATTCGTTATTACCAGTTATCCCGCTGCTTTTATCCCTTTGTTCCATTCTAAGTTCATTCAGCTTTAAATTCTGCAATTTTTTCTTGTCGGCTAGAATTAGTTAATATAAAGGTAAAGATCTTTTTTCGTTTCTATATTTACTAATTGTTAGATTCATTTTCTCAAATTAAGTGTAATTTTTTTTTACAGAAAACCTTTAGCAAGTTTGAATTTTCATTTTTAGTTATCACTTATAATTCATCTTTGTTATTAAGCTTCCTTTACATTCTTGAAATAAAGTATTTCCGGAATGTTATTATCGGTATTAAAGCAAATTCAGGAAAAAACTTGTTATAAGTACTTAATTCATCAGAAATTTTCAATGTTTCTGTCATATTTGTTATTGATTATCGAAATTCAATGGAACAGAATTCTACTTACAAATGTAATCTTCTATCTAGCTTATTTCAAGTTTAATTAAACTTCAGAAAGTGATTAGATTTGAATAATTAGTAGTTATGTCAGGGTTGGTGATGGACCAAATTTGGCTCCCATTATAGTGTGTGTAATTGCATTCAATTGACATGAGGCTATTGTTATTACCAATGTTCCTTGGCTACTGACAAGCCTATTTTACCGTTCATTTTATGGATTTTGGTTGGTCCGAGAATGAAATAAGACTATCCTTAAGTATAATAACTGACAACAAAACTTTTTGTACTTTCACGACGTATGTCGAAAAACACTCCTTCTTTATTATCATATTGTTAATTTTACAATTTTTAATCCTATTAAATTTATTCTCGTATTTTTTCTTTCGGCTTACCTCTCGAAGAAAGGAATTCGCAAGAAATAAATATTAGAATAGGGAAAATTGTGCTTTAAGTACTACGCGATCGCTATTATTTGCTTTCTATATGTATCTCTGCGCTTTCGATTGCTATCAAATTTCATTCAAATTATAATCTCAGTGACATTGATGTGCATGTTTTAATGGAAATGGGAGTATCAAGTATATCACAGGATTATTCAAAGATAAAATATAGTTAACCATTTTTCTATTATCGAATTATTAGCATGATTTGAAACTTCAGCAAAACGTGTCACGCATAATTAGAATTCTTTCACTTTTTCCTCATTTTCCAAACTTTTGATCTACAAAGTTTTCCACATACTATTCTTCCTCTCATTCGCTCAAAACGTTAACTATTTGTTAGTGCAAAGTGACGTAACATAACACTTTTCACTTAAATTGAAGATGATAAAGAGTTTTGCAGTGGCGAAGTGGTTTATGTTAAGTAAGTATCCATGCTGAGTATCGTTTTATCTGTTCCTTTATTTGTGTCAGGTCAACCTTTCATTATTCATTAACATATCAATAATTCCTTATTTTAACTTCCTGTTCAGCTAAACGCATTCGTCAACTGCTTACATTTCACCACTGTTGAAATAAAGTAAGAGTGAAGTTTTTTCTTTTTTTAGTTTAAACTTTTTTGAACTATCTATTTGGAATTATAAAAATAGTTTAAATGAAGAATATGCGATGAAATGATAGTGAAAGACAAAGCAAAATGATTGCAAGGTGACTGCAATCAATAAGAAGTGATGGATTAGCAATATCAATAAGGTTGCCATCACTTCATCAATTCCCATTTTTCCTTTTCTTCTCGTTCTTCGATTTTTACCGCTTATTGGCTGACTCTTATTACCACTATCGGCTAATATGAACATTGTCCAGCTAATTCTACACAAGAGTAGACAATTGTCAACCGATATTGCAGTATGCTCGTTATTTCCCCTTTTTTGACTCTTATGTTAGCAAAAATTTTATAAATTTGTAATTCTAATTTTTCTAAAGTTTCTAATTCTAATTTTGCTGCTTTAAAATCTCTTGAAGATTCCTGCATATCTTTTTTAAATTTTACAAGTTTCAAATTTAATATTTCAAATTCCTTTGCATTTCATTCATACTTTTTCTTGAAATATTCAATCAGTCTTTTAGCTAAATATTATATTGCTATTGTTAAATTACTTCAATTATTCGCTTCAATGAATAAAATGTATTAATAGTTCGAGAAAATTGTATACAAAAAGAGCAAGCAACATTTAAGAAAGGCGTTTAAAAGATTTAATGAAAGTCTGAAATTTTCCTCAAACTGTGACGTGTCAATAACAATAATTGTCTGTTACTACTAGTAAACAGTGACAAAATTATTTTCTCTCAGGGCTAAATTTGTCATTTACTTATTATGACATGTTCCTGTTTGCCATTTAAGCCTTATTTGTGGTATTCCTTTTGCTGCCACTCCTAAGAAGTAATTCTTGGAGAAATTGCTTATCTGATATTTCCGCACATGCACTTTCAGGCAATACATTCTTTACCACATTTCTTCACTACTTCCATCTGCTCTACAGTATGCTAATTTAGGAGAGAGACTCTTTTTCCCTCCTCCCTCTCTCTTTCTCTCTCTCTCTCTCTCTCTCTCTCCTCAAACTAATTTTATCATTTTGGTCATGTTACGTTACTTTTGTCAAATTATAAGAAATCTATTTGCTTAAACGATTTGAATTGAAGTGTTTTCGGATAGAATTAAGCTAATCATAGCAATTTCAGTTAGAAGAACAGAATGAACGTTTACGATTACAAAATCTAAAGTATACCGCTCAATTACAAGTTTTAAAATCGTGCGCTGATCGAACAAAACATTGGCAAACTTCTGTTCTTTTTTCTAATTCCGTAACGGTATGATTATCATTCTGTACCTGTTTTATCAATAATTTAAATATGAATGATTGAATTATTTCATAATTGTAATCTTTTTCTTTTGAATTAAAACTCAATCATTTCTTCTTTTGAATTAAAATTTGTGAAATGGATGATACCGTAATAGTGATTTCTATTGTGTATTGATGAATATTTGAGAGTAAGCATATGCGGGATGGACATTAGCGTTTCGGGATTGTCTATCATTCACTGTCGTTAATGATGATATCGTGAGATTGTGTCGTTTGTACTTTACTGCCAATAATTCTTGATTGGTATATTTATAGGGCGCAATATCGTTGATGATGATGGATCGAACATCGGACGATAGTGGTTTGACATCTGACGATACATGGGAGAAAAAGATAGATCAAATGATGATGACACAATCAGCTTCTGCTCTCGGTAAAAGCAATTCACTGCGACATCCTAAAAAGCCTGGCTAGTTCTCCGATATAGCTCGATAATCTTTTTATGACTGTTTAAAAATCTTTTTTAAATTTCATTCTACACGAATTATCGATTTTTGAGTCTTTTTTATTCCAAATTTTTTTGTTTGCAAGCTGACATGCATTTTTTGAACATGTGTTGCAATCAAAATGTTGTAATGCGCATAATTATCAGTACGCTAACGCTGTTCAATTAATGCATGTCAGCTAGATGTGCTTGCACACATTTTTTTTTTTCAATGAATCCGCAGGAGTTCTAGGGTTGAAATATTGGAAGGCATAATTTGATTTATTCCATCAATTAAGACTTATTTTATTTAAATTAAACCAATTAAATATGAAAAAAATTTTTGGAATGCACTAGAATTTCTCGCCACTTTGAGATTATTATTCTCATTTAGCCAGCATTTTAAACGTGAGATTTGCAAACACTTAGCTTCCTCTTTCTGGAGATTTAATGATTCATTTAAAAAATTGAGTTGAAGTAAAAGGTTGGTAAATTTCCTCTAAATATCTCCTAGTACTTATATGACAAAAGCTTGAATTTGGAATAGAATTACGATGTTAATTACATTAATAAAATCCTGTACACATTTCTAGCTTTAGAACTTTGAACTCACTGTGCTTTTTTGTCTGCGGAATATAAGAATGAATTCTCAAAGATTTAATGTTTTCTTTTCAGGTCGTACCCACAGTTCATCGCAAGGAAGAGGAGAAAAGCAGAGTGATGAAACATCATCAACCACCGATTCTTCACCACATGAAGAGAAATTGAAACCAATACCAACTCCACGGAAAACAAAGCCTTCAAGGCCACTTGATTCAGTTACCGTAAGTTGATCAATTTGATTTAAACTTTTATATTTGAGCTGGAGAAAAATTTGAAGGAAGAGTTAATTATTCTTTTCAAAATTCATCCTTGTTTATTATGTTGATCCAGCTCATTCCTAACTGCGCTAACAGCAACAGAAGTGAAACATTCGTAGATTTGCAAGGGAAGTATTAATGTGCATAGTGCTAAAAGTGATTATAAACAATGCTTTTGAAGTGTTTTCTAGTAAGCTTTGTGAAAATTGAAGGTACTTTTGCATTGTCGTCAACAAGAAAGGAAACTTCTCCATTGCTATCCAGCATTAAAAAATGTTGGAATAATTTCGTTTATATTTCCTTGTCTTACACCTCTTCCTTTTTATGAATTCAAGCGCGCCATTTTAAATGCTTCTATGTTGAGAATTAGCAACAGCTTTGAAATCAAGGAAGTTTGCTTGGAATTGAACACGGTCTAAAATCTAAAATGAGTACCAGAATTAAATGCTGCAAAAGTTATTTCCCTTTTTTTGTTTTAAAATCTTTTAAAGAATTTTGGATTGCCTGTCACCATTTGTCTTTTTATCAATTTGGTAATTAAACGAAATTTTTGATTAGCAGTGTTAATTTTTTTTATGATTTAAATTATGGCCCAATTATCTAATCTGTTCAAGTGAACCCAAATAATTTAAATGACAAAGTAATGTTTGTATTAGAGTAGAATTTGAATAAATATATTTATAAGCTAATACTAGAAATAAGTTACAATAAGTGATGAGATGTATTATATATCCTGATGGCCTAAATAAATCCTCAGCAGAAATCAAAGGCAGTTTGTGTTAAGGAGGCTGTGCCAAGAGGAAAAATTTATTTGCTTGGTAACTAGTTTCTTAGGTTTTTTCTTCGTACTGTTAGAGTCGCTGTTTCATCGCTTTCTCTGTGTTAACTTCTGGAGATGTATGTGATGTGCTCAGAGGTTGGGCAGACAAAATAAAATGTCGGTGCTCGTGGTTTGCACATTTTCAATTCATCGTTTGTCCCTTCATACTTCTACTTCCATTCCTCACTCAACCATCATGGTCAGATGCTTCATTATTTCCCTTTTTTGAAATATTTTCTTTCGTATAATTTTTTAAAAGTTTTCAACTATTCTTTACTACTATCTATTGGTATATTGGCATCCATTTATTCTGTCTGCATCTTCATAGTGTTTGTTCTTTTATCGTTCATTATATCTTGAAAATATCTGGAAGTCCCTTTCCGAATTGATAAACATTGTAAAATTTGATATATCAGCTGACGGCGAAATGGCGCCTAATTAGATCTGATCGCGGGCATGCGAATTCTTTTCATAGCATCTGGACTTTATGAATATCTTCCTATTTTAAAAATGATCATTAATGTGTACTCTTTTTTAAAAGCTTAGTTAAGCTTTCTTAAGTATCTTTCTAAATGATTGCGTTCTTTGGAAATAATGCCGCTGTTTGTGAAATACCAGCTTTCTTTGAGCAGCACTTCGGATGTAACTCAGAAGTCTAAACTTTCCATTCTTTTTTTTCTTTGCAAAAATGTGTATTCTTTCTTAAAATCTTGCTTAAGCATTTTTAAGTATCTTCCTAAAAAAAGTTAGAAATAGGCAAACAAGATTTATTTCAAATTTCACAGAATATTATTTGTTGAGTGCCTTGACAGTCTCTTGATTAGAATGAGCAAGTTTCAAGATGAAACTTGAATAAGATGACTAGGACCATTGATTTTTCCTAATCGCGATTAATAATTAATTCAATATACAGACGAAAACTGTCGTTATTTCAAATTTCAGATTGAAAGGGATAGTTTGAATTCATATGACGAGGAAAATGACTATAAAGAGAATGATGAATTTTTCGATGAAATCGAATATTCGGAATCTCCTGAAAAGTACTCGTTTCATTATTTTTGTAAATTTTCGGGTCTGATGACAAAATTATCAATATCCGACCAAAATTATTCGCTGCCATATACAATAGCAAAAGTTAATTTTCAAGAGCAACTGATGAATAAGTAGATAAAATGTGTTTGGAAAAAGTGACTATTAATGAGAAAAGGTAATGAGAAGGTCGATTAATAGATGGCGTGGGAAGGGCAATATGAAAAGCGCAAAAAAAAAAGAAGAATTCAAGTTCTCATAACATTTTTAGCTACAGCTTAAATAGGCTCTAAATTAATAACTTTTTGATTTAAAAAACAGCATACGAAGAATGTTTTTTTAATGGGTGACTCATAATTCAAGAAGGTTCAGGAAATTGATGATTTTTTTCCCTTTGTAATAAATCATTCTATGTTCATTCTAACGCAGTGAAAATTCCCAACCTGAAATAATGAGAACTTGTTCCTTGAGGTGAATTGAGAGCGCCCTGTACTTTTTTGTCCAACGTTTGACTTGATGTTCTCTATCCTTGGTATTTTTTATGAGGATGACGAACACAAATGAAAAGTATTATGAAGTTCTCTGAAGTATTTTTGTTTTGATACTTTTAAAGAGTTTGCCTGTCACAATTTCGAAAGAAAGAATTGTGTATTTGCCGAAGTCTATAAGTATCAGTTTTATAATTGTCCTGTGTTGCGTCTGCCAATAGTTTGTGTCATACTTAGATTCTTAGAAAAGATTTCATAATATCAACAGTTAAACCGTTTCGTTTAATCCATCGAATGATTGCGCTGCTTTTTCCGATTCCACTAATTAGCATACGATGAAAATACTGTACCAGGCAGAACAAAAAAAAAGTTTCGGGCATTTTATGCTTCAGAGATAAATTTTTCATCAGCAATTTTTTTTCTCTTTATATTTAAAAATTTCCAGGGATGTTGCCGATTATGTAAATTTAAACGAACTTTTTCTATTAGGATCAGATACTTATAACACCATGATGCAGCATCCACCTGCCTTACCATTGCATAAACCACCAAGTCAGTGGGTAAGTGTTGATAATTAATTGTATCTGGTCTGATTTTAGAACACTACCGCAATCCTAATCATCCTATTGAAGTCGAGTCTGATTCAAATATTTTGCAGGAAACCAAATTATATCAAATAGCAGAACGTTGCCTTAGTACAGTGATAAATGAAGATCAGTTGGCTCAATGCAGTGGTATTTTGAACAAAAATATGAGTGATAATGTAAGTAGTTCTTTTTCAAGTGATTTTCATCCACTTAATAGACATAATTTTTTTAGTTTTCAAGCTATTGAAATGAATGCGAACATTTTGTAGACAAGTGACTTGTGCTCTTCTCCTTCACGTGGTTCCGGTGAAAGCTCAAGATCGTCAAATCAGCATAAAAGCCGCATCGATTTCACGTGTATCAAGGAAGGGGATTATGCGGTACCACCAGATGCAAGTCAGGATATCAGAGCAACTCTGATTAGTTCTACTGAACCGGTAGGTTACTTAATCCTTCCTTATTATTTGCAAAGTACAACTTTCAAGGCAAAGTTACTGTTTTTTGAATATTTCTGGCTAAGTAATTGATGATTTCAGCTAGAAAAATGTGGTTATTTGACACAGATGACTGACAGCAGGCTCAAGTCGCTGAAAAGACGTTATTTCGTATTCAGGAATGGCTTTCTTACTTTGTATAGAACGCAGGTTAGTTAATTACTGTGGATACCATTCACTTCTGTTTTTATTTCAGATTTCATTTATTCTTTTCAGTAGTTCGGTTCTGTAATTTGTATCACATCAGAAAAAGTAGGCATTTGTTGATTTCAAAATCATATTAATGAAAACCAAGATAAGCCAATGCTCTCATTTCGCTCGTTGTTTTCTAACATCTGGGCTTTCATTTTGGAAAAAATTTTTCAGAAAAATCATTTAAAAGGCGAGGAACCACTGATTAGAATTCCAGTGTCCGATATCCGTTCTGTAACAAAACTGGTCAACAAAATGGGTTATGGTTTACAGGTTTTTTTATTAAATTTTCATTTTTCACACCTTATATTATTTTCTGTCACCATAATGAAAGAAGTGGAGTGAAACAAATGAATCTAATTTTGTCTGAAAGAGAGATAGGATCACCTTTTTAGATAACGGCAACAAATAATGAATACTGTTATGCAGCTGAATCAGATCGTGCTACCGATGAATGGATTGCTGTTCTGACACGTAGTTTACATACTGCGACTATTTCAGAAGTTAGCCAGCGTGCTACTGGGCTTAATGCTGACATTAATGGCTATGTCATAAAGGTTATGCAATGTTCTGATATTTTATGATGAAATAGTTTTAAGATCAATAACGAGTCGATAAATTAATCAGATGGGATTAACGTTACTTTCATTAACTAAATGATTGACACTTTTCATCAGATGTAAGCAGAGATATTTTTTGTGTTTTTTTAACAGCTTGTTTTAATGTTTCTAAAGAAAATCATTGTACAATTAATTCCAGGCAAAATGTGGTAGTACAAGGCGTTTTTTCGCATCTATAGTAGATAATAAATTGCTGTTTTTCAAGAGTCCTGATGATCGGGTTAGTGTTCTCGTTATTTCCTTCAAGTTTTATCTGTTATTTGATTAGTATGATGCAAACAATGTATATTTAAGAAGTTATTTATTGTAACAAGTTCATATTCAGGTTCCATGTTCTCATATGTATCTACGAGGTGCACATATCTGTGAGAAAATGAAAACTGCTGCTGATGAATCAAGTGGAAGTTCTGATGAGCAAAATGAAAATCATGCGAAAGGGTTCGATCACACTATCTCGATCGAGGTTTTTGTTATTACAATTAACATTTTCGGATTCCTTTTGGTTCCATTGAAATAATTTGTTAAAGTTTTAGAGTTAATACGTGCTGTGTCCCATTTCTGCAGCCATTTTTCTGTATCACGGATTTAGATTTCAAACGTCGACCCAGTTTACATTGTTTTGCGAAGTGCTGAAGAAAAGGATAAATGGATTTATTTTTTGAAAAAAGCCGCTAATGATGCAACATTCAGTGGAACTGCTTTCGAGGTATTAATACAAAGGATGATGAAGCAAAATGTTGAAGATGGTAAAGATGTTTTCTCTGAAGCGTTTTTTTAACTATATGATATTGTTTTTCGAAGTGGTCTCATTTATGTAAGATTCTTTTCGACAATTTCAATAAAAACATTTTTTTTTTGGCGCCGGTAACTGGCAAAATGGTTCCCTTGTTTTTCTTCTGTAATTTCAATTAGTCGCAACATTTCATTTTGTCTGCATATGGAAGCAAGGATAGATTTTGCTCTCCATTATTTTTTCTATTTTTCGTATGAGAACATGAAGTTTTAGTTTTTTGCAGTCTCTTCTTTGTTATTTCGCAGAATTTGGTGTAAATTTTTTAAGTTTTTTCGTTGCATTAATGATTTATAAGTTAAAGTGAAGAAAGGAATTTGAATATCTTTCAATTATTTTTACTTCATTTTATCAGAAGAGATAACATTGCAACTTCCATTTCACTGTATTTTCTCTTGCAGAGGATTTATTATGGAATGATGTACTTTTTACTGCGTGTGAAGAAAAGCCGAAAGAAACGTTAACAACAGTATTAGATGAAACGCTCAAAAAGAAAGCACTGGAACTAGGTCGAGCATGTTTTATGTTTACTTCGGTGTTAATGAGACCAACAGGGGTGCAGTACCATATTGATCTTGCTCAAAATATTCTTACTACTGCGATGTCCAGTGATTTGCTCAAAAATGAGCTTTATGCTAACTTGATAAAGCTTACATCTAGTTCAATGCCGTATGGAATTCAGGTACACATATCTTCCTTCTCGCTCTACTGGTTCTGTTTCCAATCAGAACTGCAGAATTGTTTTTACTAATATGAAAACTTGATTAAATAGTTTTGATACTGTTATTTAACAGAGATTTATTGTACTTTGAAATTAGCAGTGTAAGATAAATTATACGTGCATAATTTACCTTGCACTGCTAATTTCAAAGTCGTATTTGAGTTCAACTTGGAAATGTTCGACCTGGGTTTTGTAGCTATTCTTAACATTAATAGCCCAATTTTCAATTACTTTCAGGCCTGGAAATTAATGGCTTTAACGACACCGTTATTTACACCACGGCAATATTCGCTTTTGTGGTTGCTTCGTCGACATATTGAAAGATGGAGTGGAAAAAGGTGTCGATTTTATATTTCTATTTTAAATGTTCCTTGTGAGTACTTTTACTTGTTACTAAATTTCAAATTAAGCTATAATAGATTCTCGGCTTCATGATTCACATTTTTCTACAACATTATACTTATGGTACTTAATTTTCCAATTATTTTTAAGATGTGATGAAGGTAATTTTGCCTTGTATTGCTTGCGCGCTTTCAATCGTTGCCTGAAAGCACATGGACGAACAGAGGGACCAAGTAAACTTGAGGCAATCTCCATATTAACCAGGGATCCAACTTCAACGAATATGCCGCATAGCATCCCAGTACTGCTGCCAAATAATGAATATCAAGTAAGCTACAAAAAAGATATTTTACTTGTCATTTTGCGATGACTGTGATTGCATTAAAGGTTTTTCGTTGCTGAATGCATAATGATGCATAGTATTCCTTCACTTTTCAAGAACTGATGTTTGCTCTTTATTTATGTTGTTGATCATTAATGATGAAGCATTTAAGGACAATTAAAACTTAAAAAGCTTTCAAGGTTATCGATTTTGATGGTTCCACGCTTATTGGCGATTGTTTATCAACTTTATGTGTGAAATGTGGTTTAAGACCAGCGCTTTTGAGTGGTTACGCTTTGTACATAGAGGATCCGCTGGAACGGAACTCTTATCTTCTTTTAAAAAGCAAACAGAAGGCAAATTCTAATATGTTATGATTTTATAATCGTTACTTTCTGATTCCCTTGAAATATTTTACCAAGTTTTCCGAAATAACAGAGCTTACAAAATTGCTGAGAAACTGACTTATTTTTCAGTTGTGTGACTGTATATCACGTTGGGAACGTGAATTAATAGACAATAAATGTGGACGAGTCACTGAAGATGTTGCTCGGATAAAATTATCTATTCGACAGAGGCAATATTGGAGTCATCTGGTCTCTTCGGAAACACCTGCTGAACGCATATTTCTGGTTCATCGGATGGCTGGCGAAATTGTTGCTGGAAGGGTACCGTTGAGCAGCGAGTTAGCGGAGGAATTAGCAGCTGTTTATGCACAAGTAAATTATTTTCATGTTCTTGTAAGGAACGATATCTGATGAACAATTCCGTAAAATTATTACCTCTTATTATCCTTCAAAGCTGCTAGATGTTGGTTGTGAAAGATTGTTAAGGTAAGATTTAATTATGCGGCAACATATTTATGCTTTTAAGTCACTTTGGGTCTGATGATATATTTCAGCTCAAATTTGGAGACATGGGAACGGTATCCGATGAACAATTCCGTGAAATTATTACCTCTTATTATCCTTCAAAGCTGCTAGATGTTGGTTGTGAAAGATTGTTAAGGTTAGATTAAATTAGATTTCCAGCCGTCTGAGTTTGATTTCAAAAACCGTTTTCTGTTTTTTAATAGCAGTTACTTAGAATAAAACCTCATGAAATAATATTTTTACTCAATTTATGCAAGCATGGATTTCAGATTAAATCTCGAAACGAACTGGTCGCAGTTGCGTGACACTTCGGCAGGGGATTGCATTCGCATGATACTAGTTGTTTTGCGAAAATGGCGCTTTTTTGGGTCATTTATTATGGAAGCACGAATGAAGATGTGTAAAGACGAAAGTTTGTTCATTGCACTTAATGATCAAGGCGTCCATTTGCTCACTTTTCGTCAGCTTGTTAGTATTATTTCTATATAGCTGTTGCTAAAACGCATATTAAATCTTTAATATTACAATGTATAGAATACCTTTGTGTATAGATACATTATGCGTTAGAAAAGTTTTGCATTTGCTGCAAAACTTTGCAGTTTCGCATTTTGCAATAACTATATATTTTGCTGCTTTAGAATAGATCAGTACTTAAAATTTCCCCTCGAAGAAGTTCGTTCAAGAAATATTGGCTACATTTAATTTGATCATTATATGCAAATGCAATATTCATACTTGAAATAGCTTGCATTGTGGTTATGAAATTTACAGGATCTCATAAGAAGTATTCCTTACCATCGACTAGTTTCATTCGGTGGTTATCACAATGATTTTATGCTCACCATTGAGAGAGTACTTCCGCCTCAAGCTCATCCCGAAGAAACGGCTCGAGAAAGATTAACTTTTTCAATGCCTGCGAGAAATATTGACCAGGTCATCATTTTTCCTGACTATTCAGCATAAACTGTAATTAATGGCTTTTAAAGTGATTTATACGCCTTTTATGCTGAAATTTCTGCTAGAAAAGCTTAAAACTGCAAAACTTTTTGAGTTCCCAAGAATAAATTTGACAAGAGTAAAATTGGGACGGTAAGTAATTTTTATCAATTTTTTTCAGCTCACGTGTCATTTGGCGGAATATATCCGGTGCCAGAAATTAATTTGGAAGTTTTCGACACGAAACTCGTAATTATGTACACAATTTTAAATACTGATGCATAATTTACATTTGGGTGACCTTTTTATCTGCTCATTTGTTATTATTTGAAGAAAAGTGCCCAAAATTTTACTGTGTTAATAAAGAGGAGATACACGACTAATGATGTATCCCATAATTCCTTCACTTTCTTGGAAAATCTCAAAGCATTAAATATATTTGTTTTGCAATGCCTGAAACCAATAATTTTTCGGCCCATCAAACTTATCAACTAGTTTAATGTGACTAGACATAAATAATTTAATGTCTGTCTTAGGCGAAGAAATTTTAAAACGACATGGAATGATACTAGTCACATTAAACTCTGTCAGCGATATCTTTGATCTTTATTGGGAACTGTTGTGTGTTTATTTGGGACTATTGGAGTTTTCTAGTTTAATAGAAATATATAACTTACCTCAGGCTTATTAGCGCAGTTACGTGGTACGTATGACTGCAACTGGGATCAAATTTCTCAATGGATTCGATTTTTTTGTCAAACTTCTCCGCTTGACAATGCTGACTAGAATGCCCCCAAAACACTTTCAAGAATTTGAGACTTCCTGGAGTCTCATTGGCATCAGTTTTGATGGGAAAACCCACTCTTTAACATATATTATATCAATAGCTTCATTATAATGCTATTTTTCCCGCAAAGCAAGTCATAAACAAAACGACAGATGAAAACAAATAAATGTGGGAAAGGTGATGATATAAGCTGGTAGAAAAGAGAATTTGAAAGAGTTTCCCAGTAATGTAAAAAAGCAAAAGTGATTGGACAAAAATGCCAGATGTTAAACATAAATTAGTAAGAAGTAAAATGAGACATCGAACACTGAATTTAACAAGATGTCGTGATAACTTTAGAATTTAAACTTCTGTCAATCACATGTTTTCAATATCTGTGACGAAAAAGGTCCATAGAGAAACTCTATTCATAATAAGTAATTTTCTAGTTTCTTCCTGTTTTTTATTTGAATGGCATGAATATTTCTCAGATGCATTAAAATAATCCAGATAAAGGAGAAGGGAGAATTTCAATGAAGTCCATTTTCATATGTACAATCTCCCAAAATTCGATATAACAGCTTCTCCCTTCAAATTCTTTCACTCCATAATTTTCTTAACAAAAATGAACAGCATAAGTATAAGCCTTATATCCCTTTGAATCACCCAACGAGTTTTTTATTTGAAATTCGTACTTATGCTTGCTACGAAGTCCCATTTGCAATTTTTTTACTTCAAGTATCCGACTAAAATCTTTAGCCATTAATCATATTTCTCTTGATATCAAAACAGTTATTTTTTTCGTGGATTATTATAGAACCTACTTTATAACTATCCTGATCACATCTCTTCCACTAATATCATAGACATTAATAACTATAGCATAGTGTTTGTGCGATTATACTCCATCTCGAAATATCGTAAAAATGAAATCGAGTCTGAACATATTTTTCAACCACGCTAACTCAGAAGTTGTTTCTAACAATGTTAAAAATCGGCGAACATTCTTCTATTAATAATGACATCATTGCCTGTGGCTTTAACTTTTATATTAAATTTATTGCAGTTTGGTGAATCTTTTTTATCAATCAAATAAGATATAATGTTATTAATCTATTTGCAAAATTATATGTAATTATTTCAAAAATTTAAATTATTTCGAGTGCCAAAAAAAATTTATATTTTGGTGAAAAGTTAAACGAAATGTAGAAAAAAAATAAAAATGTAAAAAGCGCAATTTTTTAGAATAAGCCATTGAATATACTTATTATAACATCGCAAATGAAATATGTGAATCGAATTGTCTTCCTGCAACACTCCTTGTTTTCAACGATAAATTTGTCAATCCGGCGAACATCGCCGCACAGAACTTCCAAACTGACTACAGTACTCCCGCTAAAGCTATACAGTACTCCTAATGCTTTGATTCTTGTCCGTCCTTCGCGTATACCCATATATAAAATGAACGGTATTTCACGGCTATGATGTTACTTACTAAAACAAATGGTGATGGTAGCAGTAGGTTTGTGGGATTGGATTCGCGTTTTTCGAGTGTACACTAGAATGGGATCTGCAGAGACCTATGCTACAGCCTCACTCGAATATCCCGCATAGAGCAATTGCTTGGCTCAGTACTGATACAGTGGACATGTAGAACGGAAAAATATTTGTAACACGAAATTCAGGCAAACTTTCTGGAGTGCACATGCAGTCACGTAGCATGCATGCAGCACATGCGATAGATTATACAACAGAAGAATTACAGATTCCATTAAAAGGTTGTAGAGAAATTGAGAAATCAAATTAATGAAGTAAACGATTTTAAAATATTACCTTTGAAACGTGACAACGTGATATGCTACATAATTACGTTAGAAATTCAGTAAGTGATGGAAAGAACACAATGATTTCACGTCTTTTTTTTTGAATTTTACAAATATTTTAGAGGAATTGAGACGTTTGAGAGGATGTCGTTGCTGGATACAGTGGAATTGCAAGGTATCCGCAGTGTCGGAGTGGGACCTCAAAATGCTGGTGTCATCGAATTCCTCTCACCGCTAACTATTATATGTGGGCCGAATGGAGCTGGGAAGACGACAATCATTGAAGCGCTTAAATATGTCACAACTGGAGAACTACCGAAAGGAAGCTTTCAAACGTTTATTCACGATATGCGGGTAAGTTCGCTACATCATTTTCATCCTACCTTTCGTTGTTTTTCTCATTTTACATTTTTTATCAATAAATATGCTTCATATTTGATACGTAAATTCTCAGAAGCTGGAAACTTTAGGAAAATGGTGATGCAGTTTGAGGTAATGCTTCGCTTCATTTGTTATATTGTAACATTTTGAAATTTTGAGAATATTTTTCATTCTTTAACGGAAGAGTAATCTACATTGAAATTGAACTTAAAATAAACAAAATGGAAGTTTGCTTTTAACGATGTGCGTCTTTTTGCAAAAATATTTTCAAAAATGTTGACTATTGGTCGGCAGATTCATTTGCAGTTAGCTGATAGATCTCGAGTGGATGCATCAGTGAAGCTCAAATTCAAAGACATTAGAGGGAGATCTTGTGTTGTGACTCGTCGTATAATGCAGTCAAAGGGTGCTAAGGTGAAACATTTTTACTTCAAAAGTTTATTTCGTGTCATTTCGTTTAATTCTTTGTCAGAAGAAGTTTAACTTACAGGGTAAAATAACGAATAAATCAGAAGAGAGTACGATTGCAATCGAAAAAGAGCCCGGTGAATGGAAAAGCTTATCATCAAAAGTTGTTGACTGTAGGAAAGAGGTAACAGTTTTGTTTGACTGCAGTTGTCCTGTTCTTTGCATTTAGAATATTACGATTATTACTATGCATGCAGTTCTAATCATTTCACATATTAAAAATTGTTACAGATTTTAAATCTTCTTGGCTTACCTACAGCAATTTTGGAATATGTGGTTTTCTGTCACCAGGAAGAATCTTCATGGTTTGTACAATGAATGCTTCATTTCTGTTCTTAATATTGCAGTTTCATAACTACTCTTATAAGCTCTCTGTTTGTAATTTCTGATTATTATGAAAAGACGAACATTGGATCAAAATTGGCCGGATATAATTATATCAAAGTTGAAGGTTTTTTATAAAACTCTTCCTTTAGTTTTTTTTTTGTCATTTCAGGCCGCTTGATGAGCCTAAAAAACTGAAAGAGCGCTTTGACGAGATTTTTCAAGTGACTGGTTATGTGAAAGCAATTGAAGCCCTGAGAAAGGAAATGAAAGAAAATGTTTCTTTCTTTCTTTATTTTTTTATTCCACTAAGCTTCTACTATCAAATTTCAATTTACTCTGTTATAATGGAAAAAAAGTTTGCAGCAGCAAGAATTGAGAATCACTGAAGGTAGGCTACCACTTCTCATCAGACAACAGGAAGAGAAGATCGAAGTTTGTATTTATTTGCCAATTTTCTTTCTTTAATATTACAGCTTTTGCACAAAAATTTTCAATTTTTCTACCAGCTTTCGATAGTAGTCATTGTGAAATTTGCTCATTATATTATAGCTGCATAATGAATACGTCAGTCTGAAAGAGAAAATAGCGGAAAATGAGAAAGAAATTTTGCTAAAACAAACGGCACTCAAGGAAGATAATGCTAAGAAAGCTTTGAAAGTTGCAGAAATTGATGAAGCAGAAATGTTAAAGAAGAAACACGGTAAACTTGATCATTAAGTTTTAGATTTACTTATCTGACCTTTACTGAAATCCTAATTAAGATATGATGGAAGCGGAAAAGCAAGTACTTGTTGATCAGATTGAATGCTGCTCGGCATTAGATTACGAAGGAGGAATCGAAAATTTAAAACGTGAAATTGAATCGGTATGTGATATTTCGTTTCATTTCGATCGAATTCAAGCACAAATTTGTAACTACATGCGTGTCCACTAGTCTTATTAGAGAAATTTACAACTGAAGCTGGTTTCCCAGGTAGAATTCTCTTATTTTTAATCGGTATGGGTTACTACATTCATTAGTCAATGTTAGTTTTTACAGAATGGACTGGCTATGGAACATCAGATCCACTGCCTAAGCATTTGATTTTAATCTTTGATTAAAAAAATCAAAGCAAAAAAATATTTGCTTTAAAAATATTTGCATGCTGTGTTCATTTTATAATCCTGAAATTTTCAATGTAATGTAATGTTTACAGGTTATTCATTCTGATGAGTTTAAAGATATGGAGCGAAGTCGTAATCTTATTAATGCTGAGATTGATAAAGTTAACGCAGAAATTGAAGATTATGTAATAAAGAAAAAAGAAATCGACAGAATAATTGTACAGCTGAAAAGTGTTCAAATGGTGCATTTTTTAAAAGTTTATTTGGATTAAGAAGTTGTTTATAAAGCTTAATTTAATGAGTTAAAAAACATGGAATTATCCTATTGTTGCTGAAATTGCATTTAATCTTCTTTATTTTCATTATTGCAGATGCGTGACAAAATGATTGTGGAAAGAGAGCAGTGTTTGGAAGCGTACTGCTCACGATTCAATTTAAGAAGTAAGAATTTTTGGTCAGAGGTTGAATCTTATCCGAACTATATTTAGAAAAGATTGCGTTGTCTTCAGATGATCAAACGGAAACTCTGAAGCAGTTGCATTGCTTGATTGAAAAACGGAAGGAAGATATCAATAAATTTACGGTATTTCTTTTCATTTTGTCTAGCAACATTTACGTTAAAAAAACTGATATTTTCACAGATTTTTCTGTTATACTGTTTTGCACTAATTTTGTATCAAGTTAATTTTTATTGCAGAGTAGAATGGAAGAAAAGCAAACGAATTGCCAGAAAGAAATTGATAGCATTTCGGGAATTTTAGCTGAAATTACAGCAAGAATAGAAATGAGGAATGAGGAGAGTAAACGACTGGAAGAAGATATTGCTGCAGTAAAGTGTAACTTAATGGAAGCAGCTAGTTCATCCGAGAAGTAAATAATTGTATATTAGTTACATTTACCGTTAATGTTGGTTATTCTCTTAGATCAGTATTCCTTGGTCAAAGTGCAAAAAGGAGTTTTTATCCTTCACATCTTTTGCCTTATTGTAAACACAAAAGTTGGTTAACATCTGGAAATATTTTCTATCATGGGGTAGTCATTACTACTAATGACATGACTATATTTGGAACAAGAATGAACTATTCAGGCTCGATCACTTGCAAGATGAAATATTAGAACAAGAAAAGGTTCTAGAAGAAATGCGGAAAAGCGAGGAACTGGCAGTTAATGTTGAAGATTTAAAAAACAAACGAGATGGAATTACAAACAAAGTAAATTAGCAACTTTCATTGTTTTATTTTTATGATGTTTGTTAAAGTCATTTCTGGTAAATCGTGTTTTTACAGTATCTCTAAATGCAATTGATTTGATTTCGAAAAATACTGAATTCAGTTGTAAAAGTTCTTTTTTGAGATAGAATCGCTCAAGAAGGAATACTGGATGAGAGAAAATGCTGAAGAAATTGAAAATAAGATCAAACAAAAAAGTGGTGAATTGATGAAATTCGAAAAAGAACTCTGCACACTGAAGGATAAGCATCAGATTGCTTTACTGGATATATTTAGTGCCAAGGAACCTGAGTTTCCTTTGAGGTCAGTTTTTAGCCCTTTAAATGCTTTAAGTACAAAACTTGGTAAAAGTTATGCATTGTCAACAAGAGTGGGAAAACTCTCGCATTTATCGGTGTTAGTACTTGATTTAGCAACATACACTTTGCATGCTTACTATTACATCCAAGTTACTCGCTGTCTTCAGCTTCGACTACTCTGTTGATGTTAGATAATCTGTAGGAATTAAATAATTATGAAATGATTTGTTTCATAGATATTCCATTACAATTTTTGTTTTTAGCGATCGACTCACCATATATGCTCGAAAAGCAGAACAAAATTTGTCAGCAGCTGAAGATGAATTTAAAATTCGTGAGAAAGAGGTATCCCGAGCTCAGTTTGCTATATCACAGATTGGTCGAGAAATGGACCAACTGACTGATCAGATTGCATCATACAGGCGGAAAATAACAAAGGTTTTCTTAAACATATGTGGCATGCTTTTTTTATTGGCTGTATCATATTTAAGTCACCATTTTAGTGAAAATTGGGACTAACAAAAATGGATTTATCCTTTGATTTTGATATATTTGTTATTCTCTATGAATTTAAATAGGTGTACTAATGAATAATTTGGTTCAATCCATACTGTTATATGTAAAATTTGCAGGTTGTTACACATGAAAATGAGGTGGAAACGCGTTTGGATGAAATCAGAACGCTTCTTAGGAAATCGCAGCAAGATTCAGGGCGTGTTGATGGCTGTGCGTTCTTATATGAACAGTGGGAGGAAGAAGTTAACGCGAAAAAATGTTGCCCGCTTTGTGAACATTCATATAGCAGTACAGAGGATTCCAACGTTCTTAAAGAAAAAGTTCTGACAAAAAAGCATTAAAAAATTTTTAAATTCAAAAGTCAAAGAAGAGGTTGGAATCATGCAATGAAAGTCTGAAATTTTACAGATGTAAGAGGCTATGGGATTATTTTCATTTGCAGGAGCGTTTTTAATATTGTAATAAATAATTTTAAATCAATTTTCAGATAAAGCAAAAAAGGAAAAATTTCACTAAGGATGCCGAAAAGTTGATTCGTAAAGTGAAAGATTACGAAGCAATGCAGAATGAGCTTATGGAAATTGTGTCTTATGTTGGGATGTTGAAACAATCAAATAGCGAGAAAGAACAATTGCAGGAAAACTTGAAAAAAGCGGAAGTATATTGTTTATATACATCTCTATTTTATAAGCCTTTTTTCAACTAGTATCTTTTTAACTTTTATGTGCATTTTTACTTTTATTATAATATCGTATTTAGGAAAAGTTGCATGATGTGGAAGTAGAATTTTCGAAGTCGAAATCTGAAAGAGATATCATTTTGCAAAAGCTGAATGTAGTTCGTGATGTTCAGGTATTGCTGTATTTTCGTCGGATTTTTCTTCCGTATTGCTTGACTTAAAGATTAGAATCCATTATATATATGATTGGGAATAAACACCATGTTAATATAAGAGACGTTCATTATGAAATGGATATAAGTTTGTTGTGGTTTTTGACGTAGAAATGCACTTCTTGAAGTATTGTTTTCGTTAGTTCAATTTTTTTTAGGTTGATGCTTCTCTGATGGATAATATTTGGATGTCATTATCAGATGCGAAGCACTGTATGAAATTGTTAAAAGCAGAACTTGGCGTTGCTGAATGTGCAGAACGCTCATTAAGTGATATAAGAAATGAAATAAGAGAGAACGAAGTGATTTTTTTCAGAGCTAGTACATTATTTTTATAATTTTAATTGAAATCATTTTTATACAATTTTTACTTTGTATCAATTTAAACTTGTAATTTCCAGGAACACTTCACAGAATTGATCAGTAAACTCGACATGATTCAGATAGCAGCTTCTGAAAGGAACAAACTTGTTGAAAAGGTAAATTTTTAGCCTTATTTGATGGTTTTTTTGCTTTATTGAAATAAGTTAAAAGTTACAGTATTTCAGATGCGAAAAAGTGGTAATAGTATAATCCATGCTTTTCTGTAGTGAGAATTAACGTAAAATCACTATTAAATGCTTTGATAGCGAAGATTTCTAAGTATTTGTTTTTAATGAATTTATTTCAGTTAAATGCATCGAAAGAACTTCGTACTGCTTTAAATGAAAAGATAGTGCAGCTTGATTCAATAAAAAAAGTGTTAGACGTTAAAGAGAAAGAATTAGAAGCGAGTAAACAAGATTTGCAAAAGCTGAAAACACAAAAACCGGTTGTTGAAGCGGAATTGCAGGTAGCGTCAGAGCTTTTGTTTTTCTTAATTTAATTTTATACTGATTACAGGCCAGGTAAATATTATGTAATGAAGATTGAAGGAGCATATAGATTTATACATTTGTGCGTGAGGATTTCTGATAACAATTCCACAGATCAACAAATCATTTCACATTTCACTATTCTTTCGTTATAGATGAAGAAAAAGGAGCGGATTATTATACAAAATGAAACAAAAAATAAGGAAGCAGAATTGTTGTGCTCATTACGGGATGCAGAAGATGCTGCAAGGGAAATAGGTAGTTGTTGCATATGATGCGAAATCAGAAGTTTTGTAACTTTTCGCTTACTTATTAGCTTTATAATATTTTCGACCATTTCTAAATTTTCAGAAGCGATAGATAAAAAACTGCAAAATGTTGCGGACAGTTCTGATGATTTAAAGGACCACGAAAATGAGTTGTCAAAAATAGATGCCGGAATTGGTGTAAGCAACGCTAAAATGCGCAACTTGACCGAACAAATTGATCATTTAAATTCAAAAGTATGTATTTTTTATTAAGATCTCAGTGCTAGCTTAGGATTAATATAAGTTTAAAAGTATCAAAAAAATATGTGTGTGTATTTGGTTTTTCCTATGAGATTTTAGCAGTACCTTTATAGCAGGAACGTAAACGTCGACTGGATGATCAACTTCGGAAGTTGGAATTACGAGAACGAGTCAAAAGTTTAAATAAAAGCTTGGAAGAAACAGAATGGCATGGTACAGCAATCCCAGAACTGAGGAAAGAATTGAGTTCACTTTCAGATCAAGTCAATAATTTACAGTTGATGATCGAGAATAAAAGAGGTGCTAAAT
Source organism: Cercopithifilaria johnstoni (assembly GCA_916381525.1). Taxonomy (NCBI): domain Eukaryota; kingdom Metazoa; phylum Nematoda; class Chromadorea; order Rhabditida; family Onchocercidae; genus Cercopithifilaria; species Cercopithifilaria johnstoni. The sequence goes on from CAKAEH010001298.1 coordinate 83,533, forward strand.
TAGTAGTGCGGCTCTCTTAAACCATTTGGAATGAGAATATTGATATACAGTTTGTTGAACTATTTGCGAACTTTGCTGATGTAGGTTAGATCTGTGGTCGACTCTTATTGATCTTTATTTGAATTTTGTTTTTGTCTTCATGATTGGTCGTAGTAAGTAATTTTGTATTTCCGGTGAACTGAATGAACAGAAGAAACGGGTAGCGACTATGGAAAAAACTTTGGCATCGTCTGAGTATGTGCAGTTCAAAGAAGAATTTAAAAAAGAAATTGTGAAAAAATGTGTCATCAGAAGATTCATAGAGGTCCTTTACTTTCTCTGGGCAGCAGTCTTTGTCATTATTTCACTTTAGTGAGCGTACACTATTTAGAAATTCTCCGATCCATCTACTCTATTTATTCGTAGGATTTGGCAAATTATATACGAGCAGTGGATGAGTCTGTTGTGAAATTCCATGCGCAAAAAATGGAAGAAATCAACGAAGTGTTGAGTTCCTTGTGGGAACAAGTGTATCACGGCAATGATATCGAAACTATACAAATCAAGTGAAGTTTTTTAAGTTTTTTGTTGTCTGTTGGCTTTATTGCACTATTTCAGTTTATTTATGTAAATAATATTTTCAATTTTAAAGCACTCTAATTTAAAACCGCTAGTGGAAACCAGTGCACAATTCCCTTTATACATTCTTTCTTTTTATTTGAAGATCTGAAAGCGCTGGCGAAAGTGAAAAAAAGAAATCATATAATTATCGCGTGGTAATGCATGTTGGTGGCACTGAAATTGATATGCCAGGGAGGTGTAGTGCTGGCCAGAAGGTATGGCTTTTTATTTATTAGTTGGCATTTGCTTGTGTTTAAATGTTGAAATAAAAAGGAAATTAAAGACAAGATTAAAAATACAGATCAAAATTATGGTTGATACTTGCAACCTATTCAGATGCTCGCATCGATATTGATACGAATTGCATTGTCAGACGTTTTCTGTGATAAATGTTCGATCATTGCACTTGATGAACCAACTGCAAATCTGGATGTGTTGAAAGCAAGTTACTTCTACCATTGAAAAGCTATGAAAGGAAATTGACGCATTAATATATTGCATATTTCCTCTTTAAATTTTCAAACAAATCTAGCAGAAAACTGGGACTCATCAATATTTGATGTAGTGCGCTATTTGGATATTCATCACTGATGCTTACAAAATGGATGAATTGTTATTTTTAGGTTACATCATCTTTTATCACTTTTTTTTTCCATTTTCAGGTAGAGAATTTGGGCGACATGTTGGCAGATATCATTTCGGCACGATGTGCAAACAATGCTAAAATGTTTCAACTTATTGTCATAACACATGACAACCGTTTTGTGGAACATCTTCGGCAATTATGTCGACCGGAATGGGTTTATTCAGTGTCAAAAGATGATGCAGGTTAGTTTCTAAAATTTGATATCGCTGGTATAAGAACAGAATACAGAGTAAGACCTTAGATAGAAACAGGTTGTAAAGATTTCCATTTCAGGGCTGTTCTAGTACTTTTGAGTTCATTTTTTTATTTTATCTTTAATACTTTTTTAGGATATATA
>CAKAEH010001299.1:0-85085 GCA_916381525.1 Cercopithifilaria johnstoni
TATTTTTTTTTTTCAAATTTCACTTCGGTCACCGACAGCAGCACATATTTTACAGTAAATGATAATAACTGGTGGAAGAATTTACTAATCCCTTCAAATTCTAAAAAGTATATTAACCAGGCGTATGATAGAATGAACTTTTAGAAGCAATAAAAATCTGCTAGTTGATTATTAGACCGTTCTTTATAAACGGCTTCACGAGATGACCCGAAACTAGACCGTCTTTTCTAGGATCAACAAATTTGAAAAAAAAATACATACACATCACTGCTATCGAGTGGCTGATTTGGAAATGTGACAGAATAAAGGAAATTTCCTCCAACGTATTCATCTTTTTCGGCTTTTCTCTTGCCATTTTTCCATTTCTTTTCATCCGTACACGTTACGAAATGTATCCACACGTCTGATTTACTGAGAACAGGATGTCTGCATACTTTATTGACCCAAATTTGTAGGATGTTCTTCCGGTGCTCAATAAAATCTTCTTCATAGCGGCCTAAAGAAAATTTATTTCTATCTTCAGTAGCCGTTTTTTTTAAATATGTATAATCTACTACAAAATTATCTAGTATTCTACAATCGTACCAGCAACTTGTTTTTCCGGCAGTGGTGGAAGTGGTATTAAAATATACTTGGCTGACATCCGCTCATGAAGCCAATCAAAGTGTTTGTATCGTCGTGACACCTGTAGTAATAATTGATACTGCTTAAGTTAATCTCATCATATATTTTTCATGAAAATGGCTACTACTGTCGCGATTACTACTGAATGAGTGATAATACACTATGAGAGTTACAACTTATTTCGCATTTCAGCGCACTGTAGTGAGCACATTGGAAAGTTCTGCATTAGCCACCATAGCTAAAGTCCCATAAGTAGGGTACCAAATAATAAGAAAAACATGAGTCCATTTAAACCAAAGAAAATGAATGCACAAAAACTGTTAAGAAAATTGACCTGTATACAGCTGAGGGAGGATTTAACGCTATATGCAATGAAACTTTTTAGGCCTTTTAGTTTAGATTCTTTCTTCGGCTTATCGACAATGCAATAATAAGGCTGAGCAACTGGAATCCATTCCGCTCCATCCGCTGTTAGCTAAAAATTGAACATTATATTATAACAACAGTAAATTTCGATTCTACATCTAGTGACAGGAATATTAGTACTGATATAATCTAAATTTACTACTTGATCATTCTTTGGAAAATATACCAAACTTACAACTATTTCGTGGTGCTCCTCCGTCTTTGATATGAGTCTTGAAGGAAGTAGAATATAATCTTCCATGCCTGATTTAACGAAATTGGAGAATCTATAAACAATCAACAGATGCTACTGACCTTAAACAAAAGGTACATTGATAATAAAACTTGCTATGTCACAGCATTTTTTTTATTCCTGATCAGCGAACACGATAATGAAACACATGACTTACCGATTTATATTCTTCATTCTAACTGTTCCTTGCTTGACCATTGCATCACCTTTGGTGGTTCGATTACTGAATGTATAATTTTGCATTTCAGGATTATCCGCTGTATTTAACACACTTTCCTAAATAAAAAAGACATCATTTACGAAACTACTTACGTTTAGAAAAAAACTTGGAAATCAGAAATGAACTTCCTGTAAGGAAAAATAAGATCTTAACAGTGAAAATGAGTAAGCATTCAACGTTGATGTTCAAATTAAAAGCACAAGTACAATTTTTTTTTTGTGCGACATATGCAAAACTTCATTTTATAAGGGCACATTTTGGTTTTAGCTCATACTTTCTAGCACTCGAGCACAGCTTGGCAATTTCGAACGAAAGTGGAATGGATATCTTAAGTATCGAATGTGGCTCCAAGAGCATCTTTTCACCAGTCCCATTAAGATGTGCAAGTGAAAAAAGGGTTAATAATTGCTACAAATAATTTTTTACATGATATTCACCTTAATCGATCAAAAAATTATGAATGTAAAATTATAAATTTTTGAGAATGTCAAGAAATGAATATTATTGTGAAGTTAGAAGCAAATATATTCGTAAGAAAGTTAAATGACATGAATTCCAATAAATGTAAATGAGATGCAGCTTTGTGAAACACGACAACAGTTACGGTTCGTAAAAAATGTAACTGCAGTACATTAAAATTCAAGCGTAACAATAACTTCAAATGTAAGTTAAACATGCATAAAGCAATGTACTAGTAGACTTCATCCTATATCAAAAATAACGAAAACAACTGCTTGATAAAACGACATAAAAAGCATGACGCACCGACAATTCTTCGTCATCATCAGTCCAGTCATCAAAATCGTCATCGTCCTGAGAGGCCGGTACAAATACCGGAGGTGCTGCTACGCTGTGTAACTGCTGAAAATAAATATAGTTCATCAGACTTTGCTTTTTAAGATCAACAACTAATTAATGACTGATTATAAAATATTTGCCAGCATTACAGACATGGTTTAACTTGCTGGAACAGAGGGTTTATGGTACGACCTTCCTTTCATACAATCATTCAGACCAGTTGAACCGGACGATTCATGATTCTGACAGTTGAAAAATCATGGGACTATTCAAATTTCCGGCCACATGATCCATTATTAACAGCTATGCAAAAGAGATAAAAAGATAAAGAAACCTGTTCATCTGAGGGAGGCAATCGTGGATAATGAGAAGATGCTGGGGGTGCATTCCAGCCGTCTTCAACAGCAACGGCTGGAGGATTGTGCTGTTGCATACCAACTGCCTTAAAATACATTGGAATCAAAAGGGTTGAAAAATACCACATGCATAGAGAGGAAAGACTTATTTCAACAGCAAAGAATGCTGGCTTGTAGAGAAGGCGAGTAAGGTGGCAAGCATTAAATTATATTTTAAGCTATATCAAAATGACTAACTGTTCGAGAATAGTAAATTTAAACATTAAAAATCTTGTTAAACATGCTCTAAGAAATTTTTATAACAGTTATATATGTAGTTTCATTAATTGAAAAAATTCCTGCTGCAAACAGTAGAAACTGAAATCAAACATATCCGTTGAGAGCCAAACACCTATTAAAATTGCAAATAACTAAAATCGTTCACTCTCGTTACTATCAGGAGAAACTTCAGCAATCATAACCTTTTTCCAGAAAATAACTCTTCGTAATAAGTAATAACTTTTCCAGAAAAGATCAGAAGTCAGGTTTTTTAGTCTTCACATTTTAGTAACAGTTCTACACCAGTGGGTAAGTATCTTTAATATCTTGAAAAGACGGAATGAACCACCTGTTCTGATTTGTTTTGAAATACTTATGCAATGCGATGTTAGAGGCAAAACTGTGAAAAAAAGTGCTACTCCGTCGAGTTAACTACTGAACATTCAGTATAAAGTGGGATGAGTTTGCGAACGAAGCATGTCAGATTTCAGAAATGAATATTGGAATCAAGCAAAAGTATGACGCTTAAAGCTCCAAAAGTAGGAAAAAGTCACTTCTGGAAGAGCAGGTGAAGTGTTGATTCTCACAACGTAGGATTCTGGAAAAAGTCCATGTTGTCCTTTTGCATTACGACCTTCTAGCCAACCTCCTTGGATACCCTGAAACAATTCTTAAAAAAGTTAAAAAGAACTGTACTAAAAATGCTTACAGAAATAAAAGTCCACGAGAATCCGTAACAGATGTACCTCTTTGATCAATTTTGTATTGACAATGCAATTGTTCTTTTTTTAATCCCCTTAAGACTTTATACCTCTAGCTGCCATTAAAAACATGATCAACCCTTTAAACTTACGAGAAATTCCTACGCTAGCTTCATTCTATGAAGTTTATAAACAGAACTTAAAAATTGATTTTTTTTTCAAAATAAATCATGAAAAGACGTACTTCTCTAACAACTATAAGAACTTCATTGACTGATATAGACAACTCTCCAGAATTTGGCTGTGCTTCGAATTCATAAACAGCCCGAACTTGAGTCATGCTTCCGTACTTCGTATTTTGCACGATAAACTCCGCACCGATTAAGTACTTCAAGTATCAGTGGTAACCTAAATTTGCATTTCAAAACGTTGCATTGTTGCCGAGAGAAGTAAGAAACTATAAACAGAACAAGCAGCCGAAAATTATATGATATCTAAACGATGACATAAACATTGATAATCAGATTTCTATACTGATGAAAACGTGTTTAATAAAAGCCTCAGATACTACAATACATATGAAATGGAGAAGTATGGAAATTTTCCACGCAACGACATTAACTTCAATCCAGATAAGAATTATATACAATAGTAAATTTCGGGTCAACTTAGCTCAGCAAAGTCCTGTGATCTATCAAGCTTGTATTTTTTTCATTTACTTGAAAATGATGTAATCGACACTGCAGAGTTCTTATTAGTTGTCGGTGGAAGGAGTTCCTCCCCTTGATTTTGATAACGGCTCTCTGGTAGGATTTATCCGACAAAATTTCAAGACCAAAAGTTGGACGATCGATTACATTCCGCTCAGGCCTGGATGGATCACATAAGACGTTTTTAACCAGATTGCAATCATCGTCATCTTTGCACGGAAGAAATCAGAGAAAAAGCTGTTCGCACATGTTCACCTCGAATGTGACAGTCATGGACGTCTGGTAACCCCATGGCCTTTTCGCCTCCGTCAAGGTGGCAAGCAGTTCCAGAGCCTCCATCGTTTCGCAGCGGCTTTAGAAATCGCACAATCGTATTGAGATTTTCAACTACAAACAATATGACCGCGTTATGCAACAGTCCTTCACGTCTGGGCTTTTTCCGAGGGTTTGAAATTCGAAAAGAAAGGATTCCCCTGGGAAGCTCTCCTGCTGAGCTGATGATGGAAGTTATTAATGAACATGCTAGTAAAGGCTCATTATGCCAACTGCTCGACCGATTCGTTTCCTCTGGCCGAAATGTCTGTGATTAATTACCAAAAGTGAAATCATCTTGGGTATGACTGCATGAGCTAAGAAACAGACTGTCTTGGATGGGTTTCATATTCAACGCTAATGCCTTAGAGTAGATAAGTTACCCGAAGTAGGATATTCTGAGGTGGACGCAACATGTAGACCATGTGGAAATCCTAGATTTTAGCATTTCATTTTATAAAACGTTTGTGCATCTCTCAGCATTATGAATAGTATAAAAGTCCTACCTTCTCTCATACCTCAGTGCTACCATTGAAAACATGAGGCCAAAATTTAACTTATAAACTTTGTTCGCCAGAAAATTCAGCAAAGTGGAATGACGTGGCTGTTGTAAATCACGGAAATTCCAAAGATGGTCACAGTTTGCAAAATACAAAACGTTTCTCTTCCATTAATTGCTAACTTAAAGATGTAGTTTAAGATAAACTTTCCTGGTTTCACCGGTCACAAACGTCCAGTTCAAACTGCGATCGATATGGGAAAACAGGGTGGAGACGCGGCGTTTGCAATGCGCCTCCGTTGGTTTGGGATTTCGTTACGATGTAAGGCGAGTTGAAGTGGATTGTTCACGTAAATGGCGGTGGTCGCCAGGTGGTATGGAGGGGGGCGAGGGCCGGTGATATGAAGTCCACGACTCAATTAGTTTGAATGGTGATTCATGCTTCATTAAGTTCCACTAAGCACATACTTTGAATATATGGGACTATGCAGTTTCGCTTTATGGTTCCAATATATTGTCTTAAAAAATTTTAATACTTCGTCCGCTAATTTATGCAAAGCAATTTCATGGTAATCGATTTGTGAGTCCTTCTGTTCAGTTGGTCGCTTGCTCTTAAACAATCATTAGAAGTATCCGTTTTGTTTTTTGCTCTCCCGGACTTCGCACCGATTTTGCATTCATGTCCGGCAGTTACCATGCCACTTTTTTTCAGACTACTTTCTGAGTTGTAGTGAAGGTCTAACTGATCATAAATTAAATATTGTAATAGATGTGGCTGTGTGAAAGTGCAGTACACTTTTTAGTTATCCAAACAGAAAGTTACTCTTGGAGAAGCTTTACCATGTTGACTTCACAATAATGGGATGAAGGGAGGGAAGAGAGATAGGAAACATAAGTTTGCGTCATAATCTTCTTTATTAGTCAGAATTAATTTCATGCTTTTCCTTGAAGCATTTGTTAATGGCAGTGAGCGAATTATATGAGGTATTATACGATCACATTATCTCATCATTTGTTTTATTTTAGTGTATTTGTACAAAAACTTTTGTTGTTACCACTATTACGTGCTGTCCCATTGCTATCTAAAACCTTAAGTCTTTGAAAGTTGTATGTTGCAGGTGATTAAGATAATTTTCAATAATTTGCAGGTTTTAAAATGCCACTGGATAACGGAGGTGCTGCACATGGTTCGCAGTATCGCAACCATGATTTCGCGACATTTGCGCACTGCAAAACGAAAGCCGATACGACTACTGATCTGGGCGAAGAATGCATTGATTTTTATAATATCAAAAAGCCGACATCAGCGTCATCGGTCACGCTGAAGCAAACCTCGACACCATCACCGAGTTATCCATCAGCGAATTCGTGGCCTGGATTTGGAAGCCGTTATGCTCATTGCGGCGAAGACATTCAGGTTCCTACTGTAGACTCTATCAAGTCACCATGTGCTGCCAAGTGCGAATTATCTTTTCGACAGCAAAAAGTAAATTTTGGTTTTGTCACTGGGTGATGCTGAGATGTGGGAGGGGGAGGCAGTTTGACAGTATGTTGGAAATGGTTCTCCGGTGAGAAAATTTCCAATTGTTTATTTTTTTGGCAAATGTGTTTTCTTGTTTAACTTTTTTACTTCATGTGCAGTGGACCCATAGAATCCTATCCACTTTCATCTTTTTGGTATCATGGACGATGTAATAACATTGCGTAATATTCATTTGGCATGAAGGCAATGTTTTTTTTTTCAGCCTGGAAGGCGAATATATGTATTTTCATCGAAGATGGCAAATGATGCAGCTATTGGCGTACGCCAAAAAAAGTATGAGTCAATTATTGCTTGGCATGAAGCGAATTGCCGGCCTAGCACTTCGAAATGCGATTTCACAGATGATTGTCAGGTTGCTCCCATATCGAAGAAAAAACGGCGTAGTGTGGTTAGTCTTAAGCTTATTTATTGTCCTGTTATATTTTCTTTTTTTTTTTATGGTCTTTGTTTTCGTTTTGAAATAATGCCTCATTTATCTACGTGAGATGGCAATATTCTGAACTCGAGGTTTTCACAGAGTTTGCAAAGAATTTTTGTAATTACAGCAAAAAGCCTGTGAAACAACATTATGACCATTGACGTGAAAACTTGAATTTTTTTCTGATGAAATTAAAGTATGCATACTTTACGTTGAAAATTTCATTGAAATGAATCAAAATACTGGTTTACGTTTTTCAGGTTTTAACTCCCAAATTTCAGCAAGACTATCGGAATGGATCACCGATGAGATCATGTGGTACACCTTCCGTATGCAGTCCATCAAGTACTATGCTTCCAACGCCTTCGCAGACAAGCGGAGAGTCGAGCGGTAACCCACCGAGTAATCCTTCTGAAACACCTTCTGGTGAATTACTCAACCCTGATGATCACACTGATATTGGCGATAATCCATTAAGGTGCTTAACTCATTACTGTTAACGTTTTCTATTTCATTGCAAATTTGAAACAAATTTCTTTCAATTAAACATGTTTGTGTTTATAGAAGAATGGAACGTATGACGCAAGATTCACTTTTTGAGCCCCCTTCAAAATTGTCTCGTACGTCTACTGACAACAGTCAGCCTGCGAGAAGGTTAGTTTCTTCAGCGCACCGTAGGTCTTAAGCAAAGTTTTTTTAGCTTGCTTATATTAGATTCTCTTACCGATTGTTAACTACGTTTTTTGCATATTTTTTAGTGGAAGAGTTTGACTAGGTGATTTACATTTTAACCGGCTCGACCGCTAGTATGCAGTATCCATTGCACCAGCACACCTGATGCGCTGAATGCCTAATGTTTATGTTTATGCTGACAAACATTTTAGGGAACAAGATCGCAATGCAAAACTGGAGAAAATGCGCACACTTGAACAACAAATAATGTATGATAAAGCTAAAACAGAATGGGATCGGATGATGCATGAGCATGAAGCAATCAAAATGACCCGTGGCCATATGCCTCCTCTGATGCCACCTTGTTCTTCTCAGGCATCAGTTCCGGCTCCTTATCCATGCACCTTTGCTAATGAGAATGGAATGCTGATGCAAGGGCCATGTCGACGACCCATGTATCCACAATCGCTACAACCAGCAGATCCACCATCTTCAATCTCCAATATTTCCATGAACACTCCGATGATGGTATCATTGGCGCAAACTTCTGGGCCTAACATGCCAATGTCGCAACCCTTAAGGCCGTCTCTTAATCCATCTGTCTGTAGCATGCAATACTCGCAGTGTGGTTTTATGTGTTGTCCTTATCCCCCTAGCACATATCCTCCCCCACAAGGTTATTCTCAAATAAATGGTACTGCACCATCATGCTTCCCTTCCAACTTCGTCTCCAACAATGGAAATGTAGCGGCACAGCCCAGAGAGTAAGTTGTAAATCCATAGAAAAAATTTACTTTTCAAGACGCTAAATATTGTTTTTTAACTTAAATTTTTTATGTTAGTCAAAGTCATTTATACTGCAAAGATGATTGTTAGTTTATAGTGAGCGTTAACATATTTTCTTTTAGGTATGGCATGTACCAACATGGAATTCGGACGATGTGCTCACCGGAGAAAATGGAGTGTGAGATGTGGAATAGACAGATATCGGCGGTGCCTGCTGAGTTCAATAATACCTTTCCAGATCAAAAAGTACAGTATCACTCCGTAAGTAATGATTTTTGCACCCAATCCTTTGTCGTACACGATTATTCTTCGAAGTAGAAAAATTATCTGGGTATTGATATGAGCAGGTATAAGTCTCAGAATTTGAATTGTTCCACTTTTCATTTAATCCTTTGTTGCCTGGTTGTTGATGGTTCTGAGTTTCGTTATCAATTGTATTTCAACTTGCTGATACTTCCGAAACATATGTATCTGTAAACCATTTTTATTTTGATGTTGTCCTCAAATTTGATTTCTAAACTCTGTTTTGCTGCCTCCTTTCTGATATTCTGTTTTTTCTTCAGAGTGGTGCAGTGGCGGATGGTAAATTGTTAGATGCGGTTGCGAGCGCCAATCCAATGTTTGCTTAATTCGTTCGTTTTTCTTATTATTACTTTTATGCTGCAATAAACATTCTTTTGTTTTGAGTGATGCATTTTTTATTATGAATAAAATCTCTGTGGTAGTGCATTGTTTTGGTTTATATACTTCAGAATGATAGAAAAGACATAGAAACTATGTATTTTATGCATTTTACTGATTGTGCGATGTGTAAGACATGAAAACATGCGATATGAAAAACTAATAGTTTTGAACTAAAGTCATAGGTCCAACATACGTAGCTATATGGGTCGGTCTCCTTTCCACGTATGTTTGGATGTGAAGTCCCAATGACCTCTGAATGGTATAAAAAGGAACGGCCATAGTTTTTAAGAATTTGGATGGACTGCAACAGGAGAATTCTCCCACCATTTCCAAGCCACACAACACAGAGTGAATAGTAATCATCCGGTGAAATGATGTAATTTGGTAGAAAGTTAACATTGCAACCAGCCATGTTCTACTAAAGGGGTGGGCGAAGAAGGGAAGGGTGGCATTTGCGTCGTCTGCTGTCATCCTCGGCACAGAGCAGGGAGACTTCGCGTTTTCACAATGGAGCAACAATTGCAAAGGACTGTACGGTGAATGATGCTGTCATTGATTTAGTATTTTTGGGAGATTGGAGGAGGGGGGAAAGGGCGTTGATATGTCCGTGTTATGTTTCTGATCAATGCTTTCGGTCATATCTGTAAGCGGCATCTCGCTGCATTACCTCGAATCTAACAAATCCTCACTTTCACATCGTCCGCTTCAATTTTGTGCTTTACTTTCGCCTGCAAAAATGATACATAATGCGTTGACCGCATGAGATGTCATTTCTTTCGTCTATTGTCTGCAATTATTGTTTAATTTTTGACAAATTTTATTAATTTTTCTCGAAATTGCACCGTCTGAGATCATCGACTTTCATAACCTAACGTAAGTTTGGAAAATAATTACTTGTTTCAAACGTTTCCTGTGGGCATGCCGAGCTTAATTGTTCCGCCGGGGTTACTTCCGCCACTGTAAATGCTACCACAAATTATTCTTTCTTATTTACATAGTTATGGCATCACATATTTCATTTATTAGCAACAAATCTGATAAAAGTTGCACACATGAGTAGTACTGCAAAAATAAGCCATCGTGATTAAATCTTCCTCAGGGAAAAGTGAGGTTGTCGAATTGCTTAAGAATCTGGTAGTTGCTGGTAGTGTCAGAATTATGTAATTATAATTGTGAGAGAAAAGACTGGATTGTTAGGCAGTTCTTACGTTCACCTACTTCGTTTTCTTTCTATATTTTATCGTTCTGTTAAAGTCGGAGAAAATGTCTGAGAATGAAGGAGTTGTGTACATTCTCAGAAAAAGGACCATGAGGGAAGAAAAATATGATCATTTCATGGAAGGGGATTAATTCATGAAATATCCAAAAAATCCATAAATATCTGCAAAATCCGCGGAGGGACCCTTCAAAATAGCAGTCATGAAGTATTTTTCCAGAAATTTAATGGGTGACGTCGGCGTATCATTGTCAGAAATAATCGAGGTGCGTGGATGTGGTTTAAATGATGATGAATTGCTTGCATTAATTATCATTGGTTGTGAAGTGCTTACTAAAACACCTGCAGGAGTATTCTCTCCCGAACATGTCGTTTTACACACCGATGGTGAACTTGAGGTTTGCACATAGCTTGCTTATTAAGCTTTTTAAAAATTTTTCGAAACTTCTAGAGTTGATTTGTAGATAGAAAATTATCGGATGAAATAATATAATATTATGTTCAGATGTTCTAGTCTAATTCACGTTCTTTTCTAATTGTTTTGCTCGTCGGTTTTTCAGATAAAACCTGTTTCGAAAGATAAAGTAGACAACGAATATGTGCCTCCTGAGATGCAAGAAGCCAATACTGATGTTGATCCAGGTTTTATATATATATATATACTTTTTTTCCCTAAACCTTACTAATTTATAAAATTCCTTGCTAAACGAAGGATTTGATAAGAAGCCGTCTTCAGATTTTAATATTTTTATATTTATCTTTATTAAATCATAATCATATAACAGCATTGTTAATCAAAAATATTTTCATTCTTTACTTTCTCCGTCAACTAAAAACTAACGGAAATTGTCTAAAATGCAGCTGAAGGTCTCGAATTTTGTTTGTACATGAGTTTTAGTTTCATGAAATGCTCAAAATTTATTAAATCCTTGCATAAACATTCCAAACTATTTATTTCGAAACAACACAACATGAGTCGTTTTGCGCACATACAAGTTAACTATTCGATAAATCTTGTCCTTCTTACTGATTTCCATCAATGTTTAGGTGCTGTGCATGTGTATTGCCTCGGAGAAGTTATTCGATTTGCTGGTGCAGCTGAATCAGGCAATGCAGATTTGTTTTCTTTGTTGAATGTAATGACTGTGGCTCATATTGCTACACGGCCATCCGTTACTCGGTTTGTTTGCTATTTCACTAATCCTTATGATTTTTATGCGTTTTAAGTTATTACTACTACCCATGTTTTGGCCGGAACTAATGAGGTTGTTTGCAGTTATTTGTAAAATACTGATGGCATATATTCTGAAGAATTGTAGAACAATTAACGGAATATACAACTGTTACTCTCCTTTTTGAACTTAAAATATTTCTCAAGCAACAAGTTTTCATTTTTTGTTTTATTCTTCCCTTTTCGAGAAATAATAAAAAGCTTTTAATGTTACTCTTCGCTATCTTTCAGCTTTTGTAAATTCCGGCCCTGGTTTTTTATTAACATGAAAAATGTAATCCATACTGTTTTCCAGCCTTGGGCAAATGGCTAAAAATAAGCTTACAATTCAAAATCCAAAGGCTTTGCTGGCAGAAATGTATATCTTGGTTATGGGTGATGAAGCGGAGGATATCGATGATGTAAGTGTGAAGTAAACCTTTAGGTTGTACTGCATTATTTAGCTCGGAACAAAATTAATGCACTTAAAAAGTCGACATTACCAGTCGAATCAGCGGATGAATTAAAGCAGTGCTTTTTAACATCTTATGTGAGTCAAAATGCATGCACAGATTCTTATCTCCAAGTTATTCTTGCATATGAAAAACACATGCATTATGCACGTCAGTATGTTATGTTGCTGTATAAATATAATTTATTTCAGTTGGACATTTCTTCTGGTGAATACATGCCAAATTCACTTAGTGAAAACGATGGTTTAAAGAATTTAAACTGGGACGAAGCTGGAACAAGCAAGGTTTTGTATTCCTAGATAACAGTTGTTTATTTTTAAATAAGACCTTGAGTATATTTTGGGAAGTAACAGGAAAATGAAAAAAAATGTTACATTGAACTTTTCCCGGATTGTGGAGTGATGATGCATTACGAAAGTATTATGTTCCCTAAATTAGTTGTAGAGGATGCATGAATATTATGACGACGTCATTTTAGAGTGGTACTTGTGAAAATCAAGAAAAAGAAAAATCGAGAAAAACAACTCAAGCAGACCTATTTGATGCTGAAGAGGGCATTTGGAGGTTGTCAGGAAGAGATCCATTTATTCCAGTACCAATTGCATGTGAAAAAATTTCTCCGGAAGCAAAAGATTTAAGTGTCAGTTTTTTATCTCATGTAATAGGAAGACTATCTTTTAAAGTGAGTGGTGAGAGATCGATTTATCAATCATTTGATAGTTTTCTCAAGATTCGACATCATGTATTTTTTGATTCAAAAGAAGGGTTTTTACTTCAACAAATTTTCTTCCGATTTCTTCAAGGAAAGCTTACCCTATTGCTAGAGTAACTTTCTAGTAATGTCCTAATGGTCTCCCGAATTTTTTCTTCGGAGTAGTTGATAAACATGAAACAGCTGTGCGATATAAAGCGAATGGACAGAATTGCCGGAGGAACCTCATCCATTCACTTTTTTGGAATGTAAAATTGCGTCCATTAACTGGTGAGGCATGATTATGCTTTTTGAGTAAAAAGAACCAGCATCTTTGTGCATAATTTTTTAATGTTTTGTGTTATTAAAAATATGTGATATTTGTTTGCAGGAAGGCAGTCAACTACAGGAACAAAAACAACAAAAGTTATCTCTAGGTAAAATTGAGGTGCTTTTGGAACAAAATGAAGAGGACGAAAAATTAATGCAAAGCAGTTTGCCAACGAGATCTCTTTCATACGATGATGATATTGTGGAATATAGAGAAAATATTTCTACCGATGAATTAACCTCCATACCATCAACTATCAGCACAGAACATATTGGAAAGGTAGATTTATAACTATGATCGCGTTAATAGGGATATTGATTATCACTGCGCAAGAAATGGTTGAGAAATGTCGAGCCTTAATTTTGTATGATGAAGTACACTTATTGGGATATTTACGGGCTTATGTAGTTATATATAAAGTGCTCAGCAGAGAACATAGTCAGAGATACTGAAAATGAACTACCTAGCTTCATAGCTTATTGTTTGAATGAGTCAGGTTTTCATCGTTCTAAGTGTTCAAATTGAGTTTACGATTTAAGGCGAGCGAAATTTTGGATTATAATGGCCATAAGCTGTTTTCTACCAGCATCAACCAAGATTGTAGTGGCTCTCTGTCTTCTTTGTCGCCTATTTCGGAGGTCAGTGAGAAGTTAACATTTTTTATCGTCTCAATTGTTGAAAAATTTGAGCGAGAAACCCAAATTTCGATCACCTCCATTTTTCTTACATTCGTCTGTAAATACTCATTCATATTAATTTTATTGCACACTTTTTAGGCTGACGAAGGACAAAAAATGATTTCATCTTCAATTCTGCCTCCAAGTCAGGAAAATGTAAGTTCGATGCAGTTTCAGGATTTCTTCATTTATCGCCTCCTTTATTTTAATATTCCATGTCTTCTCGACGACTTCCATGTGATTTATAGAATGAACCAATCCGTTATCACTGCAATTTTGTCTCTTTAGCTCTCCTATTACGTTATGCATGAAATCATTCTAATATCTGTTGTAGATTGCCGATAGACAAGGTTCACTTGAACAGTCTAACCGTGAGTCACTGACCAATAATAAAAATAAGGAGGTGCCAGAGGTTATTTTGTCAAAAAAAGTGAGTTATTTTCATGAAATATTCTGGAAAAAAGATTCTTTGATAAATATGTCTGTACTCATTCACTTCAATGCAGGAAAATGGAAAGCAACTACCATCGTCAGATATGGAATCCAGGATAAAAGGGTTCGTAGCCACAAAAGAAACTCCTAATGTTTCAATCGCAACTGGTTAGTTACTTATTCTTCTTTTTTTTTTTAACTATTTATTGGTCCTGTTTTCGTTTTTTGCGATTAAGTGGTAGTATTGTTATGAAGCTTTTATTTTTCTTGCTCTTCGCGGAACAATTCTTCTGTTATTCTGGTGTGGACCTATGGTAAAGCCTTGTTGCAATATTATTAATGCGTGAAAAGTTTTATTTTGACCGATGGCCAAAGTTGACCTTTATATTTCTGAATTGTTTTTAGAACAGCAGTTCATGAGACGGAATTCGCTTTTGCCAGATAGGATAAGTGGACGAAAATCTTCATCAAAACATTTTAAACGAAGAGTAAGGGCGTACTCTATTATTAATTTGATATATTATGGTAAACAAGGGACGGCGCATTTTGATATTTGTGGTTCGTTGTCAGTGACAGTTTATTTAATGCAGGATATTAAGCTACTGACTTGTCACACTGCATAAGACTGCTGAAAATTTTTCGTGACTTTGATGAATCAACAGTTTACTGATAGTATTACTGCGCATCAGTCTTTTTTGAACGAAAACATTTTTTAAGGCATTGGTTCGAGTTTTCCCATTTATTCTTATGTGGCTAATTTCAGTTGAAAACGGGACCAGAATTTGTTAGAAATGCGAACGCGTCATCCATATGTTTGAAGGCACCCGCTCAAAGAAAAGTCATTGTTGTTTTATGCAGATGTAGTCTTATACACTTCCAATTTTTTAGTAATTATTGCTATATTGCATGTTGTACCCATCGCTATGGATTTAGGGACACTTTCCATTGTTTTGCAGCAACCACTAGAACGTAGAGTGAGATATACACTTCGAATTTCAGCATTCTTTATTATTAATAATCTACATCAAATATTTGCTAGAGAAACAGACTATTGTGTGAAGCAAATGTTTATATTTATGTTTATTGAAAGAGTGACTAAATCCTTACTAAATATTTTTTTTTTTTTACAGAAAAAGGTGACACTACATAGAATAGAACATACGGACGTAACTGTTGAGCTGCTTAGTGGAAAGCATGTTGAAGTGAGCTGTCGTTCGGATGCTGTTGCTTCGGAAATTGCTGATGTTGTCATGAGGCACATGAATTTTAGTGAGAACTCATTTTTCGGTTTAACTATACTGCGGGGTATGTTTAAATTCATTTTGTGTTTGTTAGCTGTTACTTAGCAGTCTCATCGCTTAGTTATTTGATGACTTATTACTGAACACCTATTACGAGAAATCGGATGGTAATATTTGTGATCTTCGTTGCAGTCAAATGTACTTTTTTTGATCGTTCCAAAAGGCTACTGATACGTTTAAGAATTTATTGTAATCTTCACAGATGCTTAGGTATGGTATTATCATGAATTCGAAATATTGTAATCCTCCTTGTATGTAACATCTATTTTACGAACACTTCAAAATTAAAATTGTTCTCAATTTCTGTTAGTTTTGCAGATGGTGAGCACTTCTTTTTGGATGGCCATCAGCGTCTGGATAAATTCGCACCACCAGGTTGGAAAAATGCGAGACAATATGGTTCATCCAAAAGACTTTATATGTTATTTTTACGTTTTCGATATTATCCAGCATCAATCGCCTTTATACGGTTTGTTTTCTTAATATAGAAAGTTATTCTATTTTATAGTGAGAAGGAAAGAATTCCTTTCGTCATTGATGATGTATTTTTCGATTTTTTCTGTTTTTATGTTACCTGATTCGTTCTGTTTTTTCGAGGCTTCCCTGTGGCTGTAGAAGGTGCTACGCTTTTCATAATCGTCGCTACACTTTCTTGAGATGTGTGTTGATCCTAAAATTCGAAATGAGGCTTCTCATGTTATATTACACTACTTTATTATATAATTTTTATATTAAAAAACATTCGGCAAGACTAATATTTCCCGTGCACCATTTCAGAACTGAAGTCGTACTTCATGAGTTGTACTTACAACTACGACGAGACGTCTTGGATGATCGCATTCAACCAAAACGTGATTTATTGTATGATTTAGCTGCATATGCTTTACAAAGCGAATATTCTGATCAACCTAATGTAACAGTTTTCGACTACTTTGATCTGCAACATTATATACCGAAGGTCATATTTCAATTCTTCTGGAACTTAAAGATCTATTATTATCCCTTGTTTTAATTTTATTCATCTATTTTCGGCATATGTATTTTACCACGAGGATGGAGTCGCCGCTGAGGACCTATTAAATGTCTTACCCCGACTTTTTAAACCTTAAACTGTTATTGAATTATCATTTATTAATAGTTCCACTTGGTTTATAATCTGTTTTTGCAAACAAATGTAACTGGTCAGCTACTAAATAAGAAATTTTTTGAAATTCCATGATTAGAAATGAATGTACTGGTGAAAAATTGAACAAAGAGGCAAGGCGACGTTCAGTAATCAGAGACATGCGTTTTACTTTTTTTTAATGACCTATGGATCACCTCGCATTAGCGTGATTTGTACACCAGTCATGTTGTATTTTTAGAGGTACTTGGATAACTACGGTGAAAAAGCGGTAAGCAAAGATATAATCAAAAAGCATGGAAGATACCGCGGAATGAAACAACAAGATGCTGAGAAGCGTTTTATTTTGGTGAGCTTTTTTGTAATTTCTGAAGAATTATATGATTTCAAAATATAATGCAAAGCTTGAGTCGGTGTTTTTATAACATATCTTGATATTTTAGCAGTTGTTGTATGATGAGGAATGAGGTAATGGGATTTCTTCAATTTCATGTTTCAGCACTTAGGTGTAGACATTTCAGAATACGCAGAAATTTTTTTCCATCTACAGCGTCTGGTAGAGCACTCAGCAAAGGCGCTACTGAAAAAGTAGTACCTATTTTAAATCAGTGCTATTAGCTTAAGTAATTTGTTTTCCCTAAAGATTTGCGGGTTAATTCAAAGTGTTGAGTCACTTAAATGTTGTTGACTAAACTCATATAATTTCTTCAAAGCATTCATACTAAAGCAGTAATTTCTGTCGTTCTGTTTTCAGCTATGTCAACGACTAACTGATTATGGTGCTCATTTGCATCGTGTTTTTGCATCCAAACCATCTATAAATCTTGGTAATACACCCTTTGGTGATCCTGAAACTGGCGTGGCACAATGGATTGGGATTATGACACGTGGTATTGTACTTTTCGAAGAAGAAAGGTTTACATTGGATTTTGAGCTTCAAATAATGAAAGCATTCCGGAATTTTTTCTTGCAAATCTCCTGTATTATTTCTAACTTGATATTTGCTTTGTAGCGGTGTCCGGCATGCCCAGATAGAACACCTTTGGCAAAATACGCAAACTTTACAGTTTGATAAGAAGCGCTTCGTGATTGCCTCTGAAATCCACGAACCATCCATTAATGTCTTCTATACCGACCATTATACAAAGTATGCTGAAAGTTCGTTCTGTGTAGCATGCGCTAATGATGTTTCATTAGGTTATAAAAAATGCTTTGCTTCTTAGCATTACTTTTTTTAACTCTGTGCAGTGTTGTATGTCAATGTGGTTCAGAGACTTGTTTTCCAGAAGTGCCTATTTTGTCCGTTTTGCGGCTTCGCAACATCGTTTTATGATAAAAATGCGACAATGGAATCATACTTTAAGGCGTGATAGTCCTTTCCAGTTCCGTAGAATGCCGGATGTTGGTGCGGACACCAATTTTATGGAAGAGGTTCTAATTGTATTAATTTTCTTCTTAAGTTATTGAGAATGCTTAAAATAGCTCTTAGTATCCTAAATGCATGTTATAGCATAGCTGAAAGAACTATCAAATGATTGTTCATTTGAGCTCACATTTCAGACTTGCTTTCACTATGGTAAGTCTAGCTCTGCAAGGATGAATTATCGTTTGTTGAATAATAGTATAGTTTAGAATGTGTTAATAGGAATTGCCTAATGTGCTTAAAATATACGAGTAATTTTTAAAATCTTTGTTAAATGGCTATTTGAAAATGGTAATCCTCACTTTAATCGTATTGTAGGTATCGCCAGTGTATTATATGAATGCTCCTGACATAGCAAACATACCGGAACAAAGTTTTACTGAAAACAGTAATCAATATACCTCAAGCGGTAGTTCATCAAAGAATTACATAGAGACTCTGCATCATTCCAGCTTCAAACCGAAAGCTAGTTCAATAAGCGGTGTGTTTAAGTTTTAAACCTCACGGTTATTTTTTATTAGCTAAAACGGGATTAAATAATAAGGCTGTTATCATATTCACCGATGTTGAATGAAATATTGTTCATCTAGGTGGTCGAGTTTTGGAAGAGATTTCTTCTGAAGAATTCATTGAGAATGGTGATGGATATACTTTGGAAATTGTGCTGAAAAAAGATCCAAGTAGTGGGCTCGGCTTAACATTGGTTGATGGTAATTTGAATGGTGTAAAAGGTGTATATGTGAAATCTGTATCGGAAGGAGGAGTCGGAAAAAAAGGAGTTAGTTGCTCAGAAATTCTTCTGTTGTAGTTTTTTTCGTCGGGAGTAATTGTTTATTCCAGGTTTTAATTTAACTTGAAAAAGGATTTTAAAAATTCAGGGAGTAAATGTTGGTGATCGACTGCTAAGTGTCAATGATGTGTCACTTATTGGTAAGGATAGGCATGTAACTGTCGATTTAGTGAAAAAGTGTGGCAATTTTGTTCATCTAAAGATTTTTAGGTAGGTTAATTTTTTTAGTAATCATGAAATATGGATTTTTCTTGTGCGTGGCAACATGAGGTAGTATATGGTTGTTTTGGCCTTTCATTTGGACTGCATATTTGTCTGATTTCAGAAACGGCAATTGTCCTCTCTACTGTTTTCTGGGCGGCAAGATTGATTGGCAGATACACTCTGTCATTTCATATTTTTTGTATTGTTTTCGAGGTTACTGATAAGATACCTTTGTTTTAACGGCAGCAACAAATTCACAAAGCATATCTTTGCTGAAAAAGTGATTGATCCTTATTTTTCTATTCAATAAAAATCCTAACTTCGACTAATATTTCTTACTCTGTGTATTGTTTTAGAGCCACTAATATTTTCTTAGCTAAGTTGTATTAATTGGCAGAAATCTTCGCATTCCGTGATGATTGACGCTAATCAGTTTAGTATCGTAAGATTTTCGTCAGAAATAACATTTGATATTAAGAATTACTCCAGAACTTTTTATAACTTTCTTTTTTTATTGATTAGGTTTCCATCGTTTTGTAAGATAGGATAAAACTTGTAGTAAAATTCAATATTTTAAGGCTAGAAGCGATAACATCTGCACTTGCTTCTGGCATTATTAAGGACAAGATAATGACTGAAGATCAGAAAGGATATAAAAATCATTCACTCTCTGTTAATGAAGGTTAGTATTTTTCAATGATTGAGTCAGAATCAGAAATATAAATGTTTTCGATACCATAAATCATATTGCATGATCTGTAGGACTGCGATCAAGAACGCCACCACCACCAAGAAAATATTCAAATATCCTGAAGAAACGCACGAGAGCTGTGAGTGACTTTGGCGCTGTTGGTGATACTTTACCTGATTTGAATAGCGAAGATTTATTATCAAACCTTAGAAATGAATCGAAGTTGGGGTAAGTTCCTGTTGTGTGTTTCATTGTTGTTATTAGAAAAATGGATGCGTAAGTAAATGATCGAATACTGAAGCGAGAATTACTGCTTTGTTCTTTGAACAAAAAGGACAATTTTTGGAGGTTGTCACTGTGATGAAATATTGTTGATTATACTTGTTCTTTTATTGACTTGTTCTATTTTTTTCGTATTAACTGTTATGCGAAATATTCTACCCTTTGCTGTGGGTGTCAGAGAAAAAGATTTGTATTCTGAATCGTATTTAGCTGATGCGATTCCAACAGTCTGCAGAACACAGTTAACTTCTCTGTCGTGGACTGCTGCCTCTCACTTCACAGTAAGAGAAGACTTTAAAAAACATACTACGAACTATTTAAGACGAGGCAGCAGCAGTACTCGTAACTTTTTCAAACGCAACTGCTTGGTATATTTTAAGAATCTAGAGCTATCGATTGCTGTATCATTTCTTTATTTAGAGTACATTAGTTTGTTATCAGCGCTGATGATTTTGATTTCAGATATTTACGGCCGGAAACTTCGTTGAACGACGAGGTCGATTGTGGAATGGGATACGACGTGCCAGTCGTATCTATATATAAGTTTGAAGGTGTTGATGATGAATTGGTAGAGCATTCTCCAAAACGGCCCAGTACAACACCATATTTTCCATTTAAGACAAATGGAAATGATTGGTTTAAAATGGGAAAGAGTGATGTTGATCAACAAAAAAATTCATGCAACGACTGGAAATCGGTGCAGGATTATAGGTATTTTGGAAAATTCTTTTGTATTTTACGAGAAATTATCGAATAAAGTAATTTTATATAGCTCCAATACTTGTAGAAAGAAGCCAAATCTTGATTGGGCTGATGACCTGGATGATATTGTGGAACCGTCACTTTCCGATATTTCGATGGTCACCCTCGAGCGTAATGGATCTGGTAGCCTTGGTTTTCAAATTGCATCTAGCGGAGGTATTGTATATGTAAAGGAGATTACTGCAGAGCCTGCACTTTCATGTCCCGATATTCAAGTGGGAGACAGGATTATATTGGTTTGTTCTAAATTCACTAGCGCGAGCTCTGGCTTTATTTCCATTAGGTTTTTTTCAGATGTTAAAATTTCGTATACGAAGAGTTCTAAACGTACAGTTACGAGGTAAGTTGAGGTAGATCAGAAATAATTTGCGGGACTTTTTTATTGTATATAATGTTTGTGCTTGAGGCATTTTTTGCAGGTAAATAATGCGAGGGTGCAAAATCTAACACATCAACAATTGGTGGATATATTAAGAAAGGGTGGTGACAGAGTGGTAATAGGCTTACAAAACTCAAACAAAGAAATAAGTATTGGTGAGGAAGGCGAACAGACTGTACGAGTTGTTTTGGAAAAGTCTCATACGGGTTCGCTTGGTCTTAGCTTAGCGAAGAAAACTGGTTTTGATGGTATGTTACTGATTTTAACATTTGTTATCCATAATTTTTGATTTGTTTTATATATCATCAATACAGATGCGAATTTCCGGTGGTTTTTGTTCTTGAACAGAGAAGGTTCCCCATATGTTCAATTTTATAAACAAGCTTTGTTGACAACAAAGACAAAAAAACCACCCGAAATGTTGATATTGTTGGTACAGTTTTATTCCAAGACTATCAGCAGTGTCCTGTTATTCACTGCAACGAAATTCTTGAGATGTTACAGCTGGTTGTGCATTGTTTTCCGAAAGAGGTCTATGATATCCGAAGCTTAATCATATTTGACTGTATTCCATTGGCTAGTTGTTTTCGTTCTAATTTCTGAAATATTTTAGGAATTTACATCCGAATGATCAGCAGTGGTAGTGCTGCGGATATTGATGGAACACTGCATATTGGTGATAAAATTTGGAAAGTTAATGGGCAATTAGTAAGTAGTTGTACACCAGGTGCTATCGTTGATTTATTGAAAGCTACAAGTAATCCCGTGGAAATTATTGTAAAACGAGTCGCCGTCAAGTAACTAATTTTAAATAAATTTACTTCATGCCAATGCGTTACAATTAGTTTTTGCAGACTTCACTCTTCTATTATGGTGTTACAAGTCAGGTTTTTCAATGGTGTTAATTCTACTCATTTGTTACTTTTCACTCAACTCATTCCAGTTTATTTTGTTTCAAGCTACTATGAAGTTATCTGTGTAATTTGTAACACAACATGTTATCATATTGGTGCTCTCACCGTATATGTGAAAATTTTCATCTGTTATGCATTCTTATTTTCTGTGCTGCAGTATGAAATTCATAATTTTGCATATCATGTGCACTTCAATCTTTATAGATTCTATTGATGCTTCAACAAGCACCATCTGTTTGAAATGCAGTGCATAGAAAAAAAATAGAGGAAAAATAGGTTCCTTATATGCTTCCTAGCTTTCTTCAAATTCTCGACGACCTATTTTAATGGATGGTGTCGTTACTGTGTGATATCAAACTTTTGATTGTTAAAATCTGTGATTTCTTATTTAAGTTTTCTGTTAGGTTATTCAGAACGGTACATTGAATTTTACAATTAATGAATAGTATATTTTCTTCACCGGTTATTTCTCTCTCTAATTTATCCAGTCAAAAATTTACTCAAAACACTTTTGTAATATAAGCAGTGTCCAAATTTCAGTACATCGTACCTTTACTAGCAAACCGTTCTGTAATTACATGTAAGGTTTGAATATGGGCAATGCAGGTTTAATTTTGTATGCAATTCGAGAGCGAATTTGCAGCGTTCCTATATACAAAAATCTATGGCATATCTGAAGGGTTTTGTTGTTTGTCTTCTGATTGATGGATATCCATTGGATGGAACTGGGATAATAGCTGATGTTAGTGAGTAGTAAGAATAACTTTCACCAATTAAAGTTTAGTGAACTTCCATGTTCTACGAACATTTTCATTTTTTTACAAATCTAAATGGTGATTTAAAGTGGTGTATTTTTCAGTACAATATGTTTTATATATATATATATGTATACTTGACTGCTCAGTTTCTTTTCTGTATAAAAGAGCATATCATCTGTTTCTAATAACATAACGAGAATTTTGGTGTTTGATCGCAAGTGGATACTCTGAACATCCATATCTACGTATCTAATTTTTTAATTTTTCTGAAACTGTATGAAAAGGAAAGAGATCATTACAATTAGAATTTTAACATATGAAAAGATATGACGTTTAAGGTAGGAGAGGGGGTAGGGATTGGTGAACCAAGATATACATAAAGAGTGGGTTTCAGCGTTCTTGCCAGCATTTTCAAGTTTTTGGGGTTGGGTTTCCATTTTCGTTAATTTCCGGAAGACATAAACAGCAGTTTATAGCAGCAAACTATTTTTCAATAAGGAAGTTAAAATAGCAAAAACACTGAAACCCACATTTTAAACATCAATTAGGAAGTTAAAATTGTTAGTCGTACTTCCGGAACAGTTTGGATTGTAAGAGTTATCTGATTATGTCCATTAGCATGCCATTGTGGAAATCGTGCAGTAGGTTCTTTATTCTCCATATCCCTCGAACGATATTTGATTGGACTACTTAGTGAAATTGGAATTTCGGGATGGCAGCATGCTTTTTGTTTTTTTCAAATAATATTGGTATCTAACCGACAAGAGGTTGTTTGGAAAGCATCTATTAAGATTTCGTTACCAGGAGATTTGGTTTTTATTAAACCGAAAGATATCTCCTCGGAATGCACTAAGCATATCATAGCAGTAAGTGAGAGATGTCTGCTTTGTAAGTTGCATTTCGATTATTCTCTAGTGCTTATTTGCTACCTTAATCATCGGTCTTATCGTATTATTATTTCGTAACAGAAGTATCGGTAGTAATAATTTTTCCGGAGGCTTTTGCTCATGGACAGTTAATTTTGCTTAGAAAGTGAGATTCTTGTCTTTGGTATATTGGATCTGGACGATGTAGTTCTCTGTCCTTGAAATTTCACTTGCCGTTGATAAGAGCTGTTTTTTATGATGTTTTATGTGTCCCGTTTTTGTCCAGAGGATAGAAATGGTAAATAGTGGGGATACTTCATTTTTCTATCAGTGATTGCTCCATCTTGATTGCTGTCATCCATCTTCCATCTTCTGTGGTGCAAGTAGTCGTTAATTCCCTACATAAGTGTTCATGCTACATTCTCCTAATAAATGTATTCACTTTCATTCATTGTAAGTTTGCATACATTTTATTGGCGACTGTGTGTACATTGTTGGGAGGAACATCTTGTAATGGTGTACACACATTCGTTTTTTTCAATAGACAAATTAGACATTATACATGTTAAACGCTTTCAAGTGGCGATTTTAAAGCAAGAATCGGGTATGAATGATGGCTAATACCAATACGGTTAATTGGATTTTAATGTTTCGGTTTACTCCAAATAGGTAACTAAATAAATGCAATAAAATAAATGTTTTATAATTCGAGTCATCAACTGTAAAAGTCAAGAGACCATCACTGTGAAATCTGAAAGTGACTGCTGCTATCGTATATTTTTCAAATGCAGGCCTGAGCCAAGTTTAAAATTTGATCCGCTTGTTGATATTTGATTGCTCAATACCATTCCGGAATTATTCACAAAATTGAGGTTAAAGACGAGACTTGCCATATAATAATCTGGTTGGTTTGATCGATGTTCGAGAGTAATGATCACGAGGTCAACCAAGTCAGTACTTTTTCCGGCTTTCATATCGGAACAATTCCACATCGACTTCTGCTCGATGGGTTTTTTCGCTATGTGAAATAATTTTAAGGATCATTTTTTAAATGATCTAACTTACTATTACCAATTAGTTTAGTATGGAAAAGATTCCTGTTCACGTAGAGCTAATGTTTTATCTAGACAGTGAACTTTCCTCCTTTATCAAATGCATTTTTTGCTCATGATCATGAGGTCCTTCAGTCTCTGGACGACACCGTTATCATAATATGAATGTCAATCAAATATCACCTGCATTCCATATTTTAATAGGTTGTTCCCTGACTGAATTAGAAAGAGATTTAGACATATCAGACTACAAATACAATATTTTTATGCAAGATCAAATATGTCAAAGCTAGAGCAAACGACAGTAAAAACACATTTGCACTGGTGATCGATAAAATTGAAGAAAACCACTGGAATTAAAGGTTAAGCACGTATAGATAAAAAATAAGAAGTTTCGGAAGTGATATAATGCAATGTCACGAATTCTGCGAAGAATCAACCGGAAATTAGTTTAGTATTGAAAGGCTATCTAATAACTAAGAGTACCCGTTATGATGGTTTGTCATTCATTGCTAATACTCCGGCATTAAATTTTTTGAAACATTCCCGTTTATTAGATGTAATAAAGTAACAATTCCTATGAACAATGGTGTGTTTTGAAAACAATAAAGATAGAAATCATTCTAAAATTACATACAACTGGGATTTATTTAATTCCAATATGTAAACTTGTTTGATGATGAATAAACACACATAGCATGGTATGGATTGAGGATGTCAATGAGCTGCCGCAGACGACTTTGCTGATATGTCGTTTTTACTGAACTGGAAAATGAGGTGAAATCCAGATTTTGAATAATTTATATAACTGGTGACTTTGTTTCAAAATACGAAAGTGTTGTGACAAATACAATACGCCATCACCATGTGTAAACACATTCTTAATGATTGAGTCTGACTTAGAATGTACGTATTCAAAACCACTGAAGGAGACAGTTTTATGAAATGAACATTTACCTGTAATAATCCAAAGGCCGTTCCATCAACTCCAACATGACAAGTGTGGTGGACATCACCTTGAGGCTCACTTATCAACAACTTGCGGCTATTTTTGTCATGTACTTTTTCTTTTCCATGAGAAAAAATTTTTGAATGTGCTAAAAAGGCAACTGGTGACAAGTATTGATCGCACTTGTTGTTTGGCAATTCAATGGCAAGCTTTGCAACAGTTTCTCCAGGTCTAAATAAACCTGTCCGACCATTTCGCATGTACCCACGCCAGAAGTAGCCATCTGGATATGTCGGAGGACTGAAACTCCAGTTTAGATTACTAGATTTTGTTGGAATGAGGAGGAATTAAAATCAGAACTGGAGTGAGCACTCTGGACACCTGGGATATGTTGAAAATGGGGTTATATAAGAAATGCATGAAGAAATCATTATCCAACTAAAAATACAGACTAAGCACTCACCACTTATCGAGGACAATTATGGTTTCATTTTTTGAATACTGGAGATGGTCAATGATTCCATCGCAACAAGATGTCACAGTAACCAAACACTGAGGCATAATTTCTGGAAGCTGCCGTACGATGTCCGTAAATGAAGGACGCTCTTCCGGCTTGTGAGCCCAGCATTGCATCATGAGGTCATAAAATTCACTCGGACATGCGTCTGGACATTCCAGTCTTTGTAGATTTGGATAATCTATTGCTGCTAATATCTGAGAAAGCAATAGGCTGAAGAGGAAAAGTTATGGTGGAAAAACCAAAAAATTTTGAACAATATGGGCTAAGGACTAACTTACTGTAGACAGAATATGTCAACAAGTTGCATATTATTGGAAGAGGATTTAATACCACTGAAAGACGGAATAAAAACAACCTGTGCACCGGTAAAACCAGCCCAAGGCATTTGACCGAAAGAAAATATTTCAAATAATGTCACTCCATATGACCAAACGTCGCTGGCAGATGTAAACTTTAGGAAATTAATAGCTTCAGGAGCACACCACGCAATCGGTAGTTTTACTGCTTCTGAAAACTCGCTTCGATAATAATCTTCGCCCATGCCCAATGAACGGCTTAATCCAAAATCCGAAATTTTCACCTGCAATTAGTTATGGGATTTGACATTCCACCCTTAATAAATGTACCAATATGTTTTATCATTTTGTCTGTCTCATTTGTTCTACATTATCTTAGCTTCACTTTCTAAACACGTCTACAGCCTTCACTTTCTGAGAGATAATGATAGAACTATTTCACAATCTATCACATGTTACAGTGAAAAAAAAAAAAATCCGTTTACCCTTTCAACAGAAAAAACAAGAACATTGCGTGCTGCAAGATCGCGATGAATAAGTCTCTCATCTGACAGATATTTCATGCCCTGCGCGATCTGTACCGAAAATTTACAAAATGTATCCACAAAGAATGTACCGTGTAGAGAGGGCTTTTGAAGACACTCCAGTAATGATCCGCAAGGTGCCAATTCGGATACCTGCACAAATGTAACTGAAGTAAGACTGAATAAAGAAATAAAGAAATTAAGAGAAACAACGTTAAAACGGTGCTGCCTTCTTAGGTGAATATATTTACTGCGAAGAAACAGATGCATTCCCCTAACCAAAAACCAACCAGCATAACTGCTTTAGTATCCAGTACTACGCCATAAAGTCTGACAACGCATTCGTGACGCATTTTGTGCAACACTGCGACTTCTTGCAAAAAATTAAGTGGATTAGCAAATAGTTTCTCAGGCAAAATACATTTTACTGCTACCTGCAACAGTAATTTAAGTTATTAGGCTTCGTATGCTAAAGTAGCTGTTATTTTGTCAGAAGCGTTTAAACTTGTAATCGAAAGCGGGAGAAGCAAAAAAGTTCTTGCACGTAATTCTTGCACCAAATACCTGTATTTGTTCAATGTTATTTGAATTATTCCAAGCGGCTTGATAAACGGATCCGAACTCGCCCTTCCCCAATTGCTTGGATAAGATAATATTTTCCAGAGGTATCACGTGCTGTTCTTGATAACTCGGTGAATGTTGTCCTTTTTTCTTCAAATTTCCTATAAAAAATATTCAATACAGATATCTTTTCGTTTTATCGAAACGTATTGAAAAAACAGGAATAGACTAGAATTCTAAGCTTATAATTATAGCAAGGGTGCAATTCTGAGTGGCAGTACCACTGAGACAATGCTGTAACTGCTCAACTAATAGGAACTCGTCAGTAATTTGCAAGCGAAAGGTGAATGAGACAATATGTTAATGAAATTAGTGCCTTTGCCAAGGATCTTCCTTCGTAGCTTTCCCATAATCGAAGACTTGGAAAACCTTCGATAGTAAGCCGCTTGTAAACGTTTCTGTTCCGGTCTGCTCATACCAATTTTGTTCAGATCTTTCTCATCCACAAAACTCATATCGGCTGCATTACGCAACCTCAGAACTGTTCGCATAGAATGTTCATAACTAAAATAACTGAGATTATCTACAGCATATTCACCCATATTCCTCGTGAAAGAGGCTCTTAAGCTCCCATCAGTTATCATTCTCAACAATTGATCCACATATCTATTACTTGTCTCCACTCTATTTCATTTGATGTTTGCATATAAGCGACTTTTTTCGAAACCGTATAGAATTTATAGAACATAAATAACACTTAGCTAATATATTGCTTTAAAACGCTCTACGATTAATCAGCATAACTTCGACGAATTTAATTCAAGTTTAATTTGATTTATTTTCGTACAATTTCATTTAGTTATGTCCTGCTTTAATTTGTATGAAAATTTTGGTTTGCTTTAATTTGTACAAAAATAGGAGCATCTTTATCAATGATTCCCTTATTTAATGCTGTCATTCATGAATTTTGCTCATACGATTAAAACTAGTAAGATTGCATGCAACTAATAAGATTAAAAACAAATAAAGAGAAACGTGTACCACAGCAAATCCGCTTCACACAGTAATTCCGAAATGGTGCACTGTTCTGCCGCCATCACCTTCTTGGATTGGATTACCAGTTGCGGAATAACCTTTCCGTAACAAAGAATTTCCACTAGATAACCCACAGCATCATGAAAACAAAAGGTCAACGAAACTAGTTTATGGATCATTAATAGAATGAATAAGATGATGGATAATTTTAGTTGGGAAGCTTTCACTGCCTAATTTTCTACAGAAAAAAAGAAAACCCTCCATTGCTTTAACCTGTAAAACACAAAAGGTCAAGACGAACAATTAACGACAAAACAACCACTAGCAGAACAAGTGTGCCATGCGTCGCGTAGAATTCAAAAGGGATTCTGTTTACGGGTAGTCAGAGACTTTGGTTCTTCCCTTCTAGCTGTAGTGGAGGTTTTCGATTTTTTTCTAGCTGTAGTGGAGGTTTCGTGTGAAGTATTATACTTGTGTTTTCAGGTGCTGGAAATGTTATTAGGAAAATGGGCAAATCATATGGATTTCAGTTGCAATGGCCCTTCCCAAATAATCCCAATATATTATATAGATTTGCTTCAAAGGCTACTCTCATCGCAGTCCTCTCAGCATGTAAACTTATTTTCTCGTTAAGTATGTTTTTACCTATTCATAAATCGTATACTATCCTTATCAACATGGTATTTCGGCTATCCGAAATTTAATTAGCATTCTTGTTAGCTGTGGTGTTTTGCTATCCTTTTGAGAGATGCACTTTACTTCTTAATTACGGTGATTCTCTCCAGATGGTCTTGTTCTGTTGTTACTTAATGCCAAATTTTTTGAGGGCGTAACTTCAGATATGAATCAAATATCAGTCATTAACAAAAATCGACTTCTATCCGCTCTGGAAAATAAGTCGAGGCCGTTGATCACTGTATCAAATCATCGTAGTAACATGGATGATCCTTTAATTTGGTGTAAGTGTTTAATATATAGGAGAAGAATTTGAGGACTAAATGCTGCAAGTGCCGATTTTATTTTACTGATAGCAATTTCATCATATTTAATGCATTAATTCTTAATGGTATCCCATTTTCCTGTTTCAGGTCTTTTCACTTGGCGCGAATTTTTCTCTAACATATCAAGATTCCGGTACACTTTGGCAGCACATAACATATGCTTTACCAAAGCTTGGCATACTTTGTTAGTACATCGTTCTTAGTAGAATTTACATTTTAGGTTATGAAAATTATCATAAACTTTTTTCGGATGTCAATTTATTTCAGAAAAACCTATCTATGGCTCAGATTTTTTGATTCCTAACTTTTCTAAATTTTTAGATTCTTTTCATTGGGTAAATGTGTACCCGTTGTGCGCGGCGAAGGTGTTTATCAAAGGGGAGTTGATTTTTGTATTGAAAAACTTGCAGAAAATCAGTGGATTCATGTCTTTCCCGAAGGTAAAGTAACACCTACTCCGATACGTATCAAGTGGGGTGTAGCGCGTATGGTAGGTTACAACTTTGTCATTGTTTTTTCTTCTTAGCCGTATGCAATTATTACGCTCACAAATGATCATTCAGATTTTTCTATAGATCCATAGATAAGAAATAGCAGTATGTCACTGTTATGTCTTATATGTACTCATTAAAATGTCTTCATCTCTGAGATATATAAACGCACCAAATTTCAGATTATGGAAAGTCCAAATCCTCCATTACTTTTACCTATATGGATACACCAAATGGCTGAGGTCTGGCCTCAGTCGAAACCATATTATCCTAGAATAGGAAAGGTAATAAATATAACCTTATACACATTTTTCGTATATTGCAATCCATATTACATTGCCTGAATTCCGAATTTTCTATTGTGATGTCCTCTGATACTGTTTTGCTTAGTGGCCATCTATTGGACTGCGTTCAAGTGCTTAAAAATCCTCATAAAGCATTTTCGTCTGAGTATTCTCATGTTGCAGCATGTCATAATAATGATAGGTTCTGAAGTGGATATGAAAGAACATATGTGGAGGTTCCTCGCTGGCTCCGTACCAGAAAGGCGAAAAGCACTTGCTGACTTCGTGCAGGAAAAATTGTTTGAACTCGACGTTCAGATTGACGAAATGAAGCTTTAGCTAATTGTAGGTGAAGTTTATCACATAGTAAGTATGAATTAAGGATCGTTTCAGATTCAGTTCAGTCTTTACTTTGTTCAGCTTCGCTTATATTTTGATTCCTTAGAGTTTTTATGTTATGCTTTTAAAAGTTTAAAGATATTATGATAGCAATAAGTTTATTTGGCTTCCTACTGATCGAGTTTGCAGAAATATGATCGTCAAGGTTAATTGAGTTAATTGAGTAACTGTCATACTCTGATCAGTCTGATTAGTATACTATCAAAACGATGCAAAATACTGTACTTTATGAAAGCTTGTTGATAGCTTGGGAAAAATTACTTTTCAAGGTTATTGGGGAAAGTGTTTTTTGCTGGAAAATTACAGTTTATTTCGTAATTGCGATGAAAATTCACACTGAACTATCTGTCCATATAATAAATTTATTCCATGATGGTTTATACTCACAATCAGATTTTATGACGGAATTTCAAGGGAAATGGTCATCAAACACAATACCTTTTGTTATGAAAAGTACATTCTAGAAGCAAAACTCTATTTTGCACTGCAGCAACTTATGATATTACCGTCTGCATGGCCAAGAAGCTTTGTAGTGTGGATAGTCAGGATGAATTGAGGAATTTTAACTTGCAAGAGAGGCTTCACTAGGATGAAGGTTTCATCGGTCATTTTTACATCACGACTGCGTCCTTAGCGATGCTAGAGAAAGCGTATAGCTGATTTTGTCCGCATTAAGTTAAAATTCTAATATGCTATACAACAATATGCGTAATCACGAATTTTAGTGATCTATATGTGATATGATCCACGAAAATCAAAACCGTTTACAATCACCAAACACTTCCTAATGGTTCGTGAAACATATTATGGAAAGAAATCGTATTTTTTGTAATACCCCATTATCGCTTATATTTCATATACTTACACTTCCGAAAGCCTCATATCAAAAAAGGTAATAATTTCCAGTGGACAAAGATTGCGTCGAGATAACTCTTGGTCTTTTTTTCAGCGGGAATAGGATGAGGGAAAAAAACGGACGTGTGGTGGAATCTTTATGATTGTGCAAAAATTTCACAGATCCATTTTAAATGTTCACAAATTCATAAAAGGGCCTGAGACAATCGCATAAGGTTGGACGAATAAGGAACGCGCATGGTGAATGACCGAGGGGTCTGGACGATGGCTAGTACATCAAGATTTCTTAATTTCAAATTCGATTATGATTTTAGAAGAGTTTATAAAGACACGTCATTTTTCTTTCTCAGATGTAAAAAATAATAAAAGATGTCAATTTCGGCTGTTAAAAACACCACCGTATTGTGGAAAGAACACATTTTTTCCTCTCGTATATAATATTCAATGTACTCCATTACTTTTAATATGTGCTGCTACCCAGAAATATAACTGTCTTCCGCTTGGGTTTACTTTTGCCTTTCGTTGCAAGATTTAAATCCTTTAATTATGAACTGGATGTAAGGCAGTGATATTGAATTTGTATATACAAATTCTGGAAATATTCTATAAGATTTTTACAAAAATAAAAATTATTTTCAAGAAAATTCCTAGTGATTTCTAAGGACTGTGTATGACTACTGTTGAGAATAATAAAGTAGGCGGTATGATGAAATGCGAAACTTGCAATAGTGCATCGTTGTGTAGAGTATTTGTAGAGCCTGTCCCTCTGGTGAAGCTTACATCAGGTGGCAGTTGTTTTCTAGGAGTTAGAAAATCTTAGCAATTTTCACTGAATAACAGAAGGGAAAGAGTGCAGTTGATCCATCCATCCAGCTAACACCCAGACGAAAGAAATAAGCGACGAAAGAACCTTCAAACAGTTATTACATTCATCCTGAACTCAGCCTGTGTTGTGCGTGTGTGTGTGTGTCGCTGTCAGTGTTTGTGGATCGAATTCAAAGAACTGCAAAAATTGGACAATGGCGCCTCCTGCATCTCGTAAACAGAGTATTGTTGAGGTTGTCGAAAGAACTTTTGATAAGAACACTCTTATTCTTATTGTTAATCTGCTTATCCTTGTTGTGCTCACCAGCTTACTTTATATGGTGGCAACTTCCGCCATGGCTTCATCCAGAAGAGATGAACATTAGCGTTGGTAAGTTATTCAGCTTTTTGCGCAATAAATTTCAATTCCTTTTTGCTATCTCTTTCTCCCTAAGATTTTCTTATAATAAAAAAAAACCGTTCAAATTGCAATTTCTGTATCATTGAAATATTTGAAATAATTATTAAACGAACTTTTCCTAATTGTTTAATGCTTTTGGAATGGATGATCTGTCATTAACATCACTGAGAAAGTTTGTTTCCCAATGGTGGTGAATACTGGACATTTCCAAATATGAAACATGAACCACGGGAAAGCTGTCTATAATATTAACCGCCTCCTCCATTTTCTTCTCGCAAAAATCAAAGTCACTGTAGCATAATCCTTAAAGCAATATTGAAGCACGATGGAAGACAGTCTAGACATTTAAACAGATTACAAAAATACTACCGTAGTTTACTGAACTGTTAGTTATGGCTACTCATTGTTCAAATTGCCGTCAGCCTTCATTAGGGAATAATTAAACGAAATAGACCACATCTAAAGTACGTGAATTTCCCTTTATGGACCACTTAAGAATTATTTCGAATATATGAGATTATTTTTCTTGCTGCCAGCAATGTCAGTATCGGAAATAATAAACTATCATCTTGGAATGTCATTCCGATTTTTGAAGTTTCGATTTTATATGCTATGCAGACAAGTGTCCAATAAATTCATACAAACCTTTGCACATATTAAGAAGTCAAGACTCCGATGAAGACTTAAAAATTCTCGGAAGTAAAACACTAACATAAGAATTCATGAAGCCACTAAAATCTATCATCAAGAATAATAAAGTTTTGACAATACCAATATCGCTCCAATTAAATAGGGTATTATAACTACAGATCACATTTTGTTAAGTCTAGGATCTACGATAGCAGTGTCATATGTGAACAAATGTTCATGTACGCCTCATATCCTTATAACGCCTTATTCAATAGACTTTTAAGTACAAATTCCTTCCCACCTGCTTAACAAATCAAGCGAAATAATTCGCAACAATAACCTGAATAATGACTAATCAAACAGTCCAAATTGCAAATGCGATATCATCCCCATCCTGACGATTATTCTGCTTCGTATATCTGGTTAGAAGTGGATATAACAGATGATAATGTGGTTTTTGTTAAAACTTTACGCATCCAGACTGAAATACCTAAAGGCACTAGTCAATTCCCCCTACTTAATAAAAGAGCAGAAGAAATTTATTAGCTCCGTTAGATATTTCAGTCTCTATGCATAGTGTTCTGTTTCTTAGTGCAGTGAGCTAATCAATGATTTCAATAAGCTCCGAAATTTTAAATTTACATCAATATCGTAGGCAAATGCTTCCGCTATCCATCAATATCTGCCAGTATCAAGATAAAGAAAAACAGTCACTAAGACCTCTTTGTAATGGTTTCTTAGTCATTCTGATTGAATGTTTTTATTTCATTCTCAATCTCGTTTTCGTTGCGAAAATAACAAACTTCATGGGAAATTCCTTCCTTAGTCAGCATTGCATTAATTATATTTGGCCCATTCCATCTTACAATTTCAAAACTTTTGAAGATTTGAATAGGCAGGTCTTGCTCATTTCAGATTACCTGATTTTCGAATCGTTCAATACACAAATCAGAAAGTAAAAAATGAGGAATTGGTCCCGCGAAATGAGGTAGGAAACGAATGGAAAAGTTGAGAGGAAACTCGACACTTGTGTAGGAAAGGGCAGAGAATAGGGAAGCGAAGGAATAGGGAAGGAAAGGATGGGTGATAAGAAGATAAGAAGGCAAAGATTATGTTTTTCAGGTTTATGAATTATTGAGCCGAGCAGCTCTGACATAAATTTCTATCACCAATCGCAAACAAATCGCTGACATCCGTCATAAGTAGACTATCTTGATCGCATTTTAAGTTTAGCTCGATTTGGTATAAGAGTTCGTCTTTCTAATTTATGTTACCTATAAGGCCCTCCTTTATTCTTTTCTTATATTCTTTCATTAATAACTATCTGTTATAATTTGAGTTGATTAATATAAAGTCGTAAACTGTGAGTTAGTGGAACATTGGTAAAGTTGGTTATTATTACACAGGACAAGAAAGTTTGTATGACGAAACCACATAAGAACCTGTATCTTATGCAGGAATTATGAGTTATAGTTCCTTACATATTATGTTGATAATGGTAAATCATTATAATGTAGAAAGAAAAATTAAGTATAAAAAAGAAAGGTACAGCACTTGTCCAGTAAATTGGGTTAAGAAAGTAAAGAAATACTGTTTCAGGCTATGTTGCACTAACATTCACATTTTACAAGTTTCGGTTCTATAGTTGTAGAAAACGGAAACAATCTGATTTCGTAACGCTTCCACATACTGCACAAAACGGTTCGGTGTGATAACATGTATAGCAGGAAATATGTCCGCAGGTAACGTTTTTCACTGGTATCACGACTCTCTGTTGACATTGTATGCATACTGCTTCCATTAGATCTGCGTGCTCCTCACCTCTTTCATGTCTTGTTGTCTTCGCAAAACAATTCCTGAGCGAAATCGAAAGAACCATAAGATCTCGAAATACACACCACATCAGCTTTCGATTTAGAGTCTCAAAATTCAACAAGCCTAAAGTAAATTGAAATTTTGGCTAGGAAAATCTTCGGAAACTTCATAGATAGATATTTAAATAATCTGGATGCGTAGACTTCGTACTGCTAATAAATGACATATGAAAATCATTTTTTGATTGTTGTGTTTTCTTCCTCAATGCACAGTATTTTTATTTATGGATCTTTTCATCCGTTTTTCAAACTAGCAAAATAACGCTCCAAATTTTTTAATTTAGAGATCCATATTTCCTTCGTGTCATAAAGCGTTTTTTTGTGGCTCCTTTTATCTTAAACTTTAGTTTCAGTCAAATTTCTTTCTTGTTTGTTCACTTAAGAGAAGATGTATAAGTAATTGTAAAAGAATATCCTCATGTATCTGATGTATTTATAATTGAAATAACTGACCGCAGCTAAAACAAAAAAAAACTCAGCTTTTCCCAGAGCCCTCATTTTACAAGAATAATTTCAAATATGTACAGAGAGTAGGGGCTGAATTTGGAGAATTGTATATTTCATTTTTAGGTAGAATTTAGTATGTTTCTTACATATTATCGAGGCGTTTAATAAACAGACTGATATCGTGAGACAATCTTCATTTATCTTTGGAATTTCTTACCGCTATGAATTTTTTAATAAAGCTATAGATTAATTGAAATGCCTTTTGTTTGTATATTTATACTTTCTATACGCATATTAATGAGTGGTACAAGAATTTTCCTTGTAATTATTCTAATTTAAATAGAGAACAATGTAATGTATAGTATTCATCTTGCCGTTCACGTGCATTTTTTCTTTATAAAAATTAAACGACATTGACAAAATAAAATCTTTTGTCAGCTTTGGGAATAGTAATTTGATCAGCTAACACATTTATTATAATTATTCTAGGGAGTTAAAATTTATTTTCTATACCAAAAAATTCTAACAAATTGGCAAATAATATCGTACCTAGTGTCTCCCTCGGCCTTCTTTCCTTGACATTCTTTAAGCGCGTGATTCTTTCCGTAAGGTTTTGATAACCACCCTTATGATAAAAATGCAGAAGCTGCAAAAAATTTGCTAAACGACAAGTGGCGGCCACCTTATGTATCCATCTGATATTGCGACTATACGAGGAAAGCAAACGGTTCTGAATGTAAGGTGCCAGAACCGAAAGCATAAAATGAAGAACTGGTTGCCACTTAGAGAGCTCGTCCAAGTTCCATCCTGATGAATATTACAATTTTGAATCAGCATTAACAAATCTTTTAAGAAGTTGGACATTTCAAGAGGAATCCCGCAAGTTTAAAAATAGGTTAAAAATTGTTCATTCATAAAACCGAACACAGGCCCGCTTGCGTCAATACAATAACATCTGAAGTTTATGAGCTCTAATAACAAAAATGACTTAATAATGATAAAAGCACAAGAAAACTCACCGCTCTTGAACCGGTTAAACCATACAAGAGTGTCGATGACTAAGAGGACTTCATTCTGCATTTTTTCCAATTTAATAGAAACTGGTAAAGGAAATTTACTTTTCCAATCCTTGAAGCTGTTTTCTGCAACTTGATGTATAGCCTGGTTCATCCTGTGATGGTCAATACTAGCAACTCTTGTAGTAACTTCCATCATGGCTGGTGGATATTTATTATCAGATCGTTGTCGAATATTTCCTAAGTGCACTTAATCTAGAAATGTTCCAAAAAAAGCTCGACCATATTGAGAAAAGTTCAAAAATCATAGCACCTTAAACAAATGCCACGAACTACTAAAGCATTTGCAACACTGAGTGCATGACAAATCACAACATACCAATGGCACTAAATAACAAATGCCCGGAAATTTAAGAATGTGAGGTTGGAATCCTGGCCAGTTTAGTAAGCGAATTCTTACAGCATGTTGGAATACTAATTGCTTTAACCTCTTGGAACATTCAAGAATCCTAGAAATTAAAGTTAAATACAAAACTCGAGAATCGACCAAATGGCCTCCACCTGACATATGGAAATATTATGGCTGACGCAATGAAATCTGTACACGATTAGTTTTATTTATAACCTTTACAAGAACTTCATATGGAGCGAGTTTTAAAATCGTACAATATTAGAATAATACTATCATTATATGGGAACAAATTGATTCACTTAAGTTCCGTACTCTTACATCCAAAAACGACTAATTCCATTTGTGATCTATTAAAAATGTCTCCACAAGATAAAATTCTCAAACCAAAAAATGGCCTATTCTGCGCAGAACAAAGCAAGTTGCAACCCAATATCAACCGCTGAATTGATTAAATTTGCACGAGCTAGTTGAGAAAAGTAACGAGTAAACTGCAAAAGAAATTCCTGTCAGAAATTTTGTTTTACAAGTGATTTAAATGATTTCCATACAGTGATTACAACAATAAATTTGCAAAGCGGTGATAGCAAACTCATCGATCAAACTGATTAGCATTATAAGCCTCGAGATCATAGAATGATGCTTTAATGGAGCGACCACCAAAAAATCTCCCGTTCAAATCAACGAATGCTTTTATGGCTTGACCTACGTTTGTAAATTCGACAAATATGCGGACTGCTTCATCATCGCTGACTTGAAGGAGCTGGAAAGAAGCATGCGTTAAATTGTCGTGAATATTAAAATTATATCATCACAACTTTACACAAATTCTGGACACTTCAGCGTTTGTTCTTAATTTAATGTTTAACCAACCTTCCGAAAACAGAAAAAATACTTTGTATTGCCCTGGAACCTACATCACAGCGGAATGTAAAATGAGGTTGATTCATATTGAGTCACCCTTCGTTACATGACATTAAATGATGAATCACCAAATCAATATGTAAAATTAAAAAAGAAATCCCAGATACAGCTTCCGGAGAATTTCAAATAAATTTATTTAAAATACCAGAAAGTAAGATTTACCGCTATCCCCTCAAGAGATAGCTAGAGGCGATCTCTTTCAGAACAAAAACATACCCTGAAAATGACAACTTTATTGACCTGTCCATATTTCTTCATTTCATCCTTTACTTCTGGCTCCAGCTGGTCGTCAATTTCATCTGGGCTAACCATATTCTGGAAAACTTTAGTAATAAAACATGAGCTGACAACCCAACATTAAACAAATGGTCCGCAATAGATTTTCAAAAAATAGAAACATTCGAGAATAAACAAACGCAAAAAGTTTAGATTTCTACCGCACTTTCTCTACGTTAACTGTCAGCAATTCGTCCAGAGGACTGCATTAAAATTATTGCAACATCCAAACCGATAAAGCAGTTACAAAATGATATTACTCACCATACTCTCCAGTTGGCTTTTAAAAACTTTCAATACGACATACCCGCAGCAACAGTATGCGCGATGACTGCTTCAGCGCTTCAGTCATATTTACTGCTGGCGTTGCATTTATGGTTGGTAACGGTGGAGGTGAAGTAGATGCTTCAGCTGCAATGAAATTGGTAAATATCCAAAAAACCCATTCCAGATATAAGAAATTTTATAAAAACAACAATCAGCTAATTCAGATTTTTTATATGATATTTGAAACAAACCTCGGACGCTTAGTTCGTGTTCATTCACTATGACCCCTGAATTCTTCCCTAGCCTTTCAACCTTTAAAGCCGTGCTCATCCCTTGACCAGATCGTCCCAAACCTGCGCCCTCCTAAAAAAAAAAAAAAGTTTAAGATCATCGTTATTAAACACGAACAGTACCACTAATTAAATAATAGCAAAAATTATTTCAAACTTGCGGCTGACAAATTCAACCCCACTAAAATCAGTCATTAAATTCATCACTTTAAATGCACATTTTAACTTTTTTTAAAATCATTTCTCGGAAACATCATTCTCGAATATTCTGAACTTACAAGACAAAAAATTAACAACAAAATTCTTCTTGCACCTTGTAACCAAACTTGGACATAATATTAGCAGCGACTCCTAGCCCCTTTCCAGCACCAAATGACGGAATAAATGAAGGTGGTGGCATTTCAGAAGCTGTACTGCCAGTACCACATCCTGTTGGTGGTTCAACTTTACTGTCTTCTTCCATGAGAATTTTGGGCGGTGCAATTGCTGCTCCAGCTGTACGTTTTGCAATTTCTTCCTGATGCTCCCTGGAAAAGAAAGCCCAGATTACAAATGACATCTTCAAGAAAGAAACTCATAATTCTTATTCCATAGGTACGGATAGCAGTTAATAACGATATGAAACACCTGTTTAATCTCTCAGCAATTTCTTTTGCAATTTTTTCTTTTGCTCTTCTCTCATCCATTTTTTGCTTATGTTTAGCATAGTCGGTTGGAGCTGTAGGGTTGTATTCATCTTCAACCAAAACTTCACCAAAAATAAATACCTACAAACATACTGAATAATGATTTCTGTATAATAAAAATTTCTGACATTAATAGTCCAATTTTTTTTAGTTGCATGTGCTTAGAGCATACCTTGTCTTCTTTCAGTGCTTTGGGTATGAATGAAAGTGGTGGTCCATCGCCCAGAGGCATTGTTTTATGGGGGCGCAATAAAGTGGTCTTCGAGGGGCGATTTTTTGCAGATAAGTCAACAACAGGTGTAACCACACTTCGCTGAAAAAAATGCAGTAGTTACATCAAACATATTATGTCTTCAGTGAAATATCAATTTTCATAATTGCAGAGTCTGATCTTAACAAAATAAAAAGAAAAGCAAACCTGTTGGGCCAACTGTGTTTTTTTAATATGTATCTGTGACTGAAGAAGCCGCAAAGCAGATGGAAGACCTGAATCTCTTTTTGAGGATGAATCAACGGTAGACATAAACACATTACAATATAGGAAAAAAGACGCTATTTACACGACAAAGCAAGACATCCACTAAAGAAGCTAATATCAGACAAAAATACCAGAAAATAACAAAAAACAGAATAAAGAGAAGCGTGGGGATAAATCATTTTAACTAATTTAGTCAACGAAAAACCTTTTTTAGATGATCGACCATCGTCTCCCTTTTCATGGACCGGATCTTCGCCGAATATATCGTAAAGCGACATGTTCTTGCGAAAATTTCACCAAGCAAGTAAAAGAATTTTATTAGCAAGTAAAGGAATCTTAATTTCTCTTTTCAGAACTACTTTTCCTTCAATCAGTTGAAAATTTTAGCATCTGAAGAAAGTAACATGTTCGTTAGAAAATTGTGATAATCAAAAACAGCCAAACGCCTTCTTGAATGATTGAAGAAATAAGAAGTAGATAGCGACAACTAATAACCTGTTTATTCCAATCCAACTTTTAATATTTAGAACAAACAGTTTCAAAAGCAAAAATCCTATGCAGCCTTTTTCGACTGGAACTCTTTTTCTTCTATGACAAATCAAATTAAAAAAGTGGCCACCGAACTGCTGAGTGTCTCCGCCGATGATGATCAGCTTTCAATCGTCTCATCGCTATTCCAAGATTTCAAAAATCTTTGTCTTCACTTACTATTGTTTGTTATTCAAAAGAATCCTTTCATGCTTATCACTCCGTCCCAAAATCAATTCATCCGTTATATTTACGTGACTGATAAATCTATCTGCTTTGTCAGGGACGACGATACACCTACAAGACAAAAAAAGAAATGGATATCAAGACAACCCAGCTTAGAGTCAAACCGATTAATCTCAACGATGGACGGGCCATTAAATACCAGACATTGATAAGCTAGGCTAGAAAAACAGAATTGGAAATTTGATTTGTGCGGAGTTACTGCTGAAGGTTGCTGTGGTGTGTTCATTAAGTTTCTGATTTGTAGGATATCTGGGAGGGGATGTAGTTAGCGGGTTCAGCATATACAATAACGGTAAGCTTACTTACTGTGGCACCCTTTGGATGGTTCTGGAATAGATCAGTGGTCAGATAGGAACTACATAATAAAACAAACACTATTCCTCAATGATCTTTATTTTCATTTGCATTGAGATGATTATAACATTATAAATGGAGCACACAGCATATTACACTGCACATTACGGATGAATAATTTCCCGAATTCAGGATACTTATCAGTCTGTTAATGAGTATTCAAGTGATCAGCACATTAACATATGGAAACAGTTGCAGTGCTCGATATTGTTTTAATTCTCGTCACTTCTTGCGACGTAATTTTTATCCGCTTAACCGAAAAAATCAACGGGTGAGTTTTGCAGCCCAAGGAATTAGCTATACTTAATGTACAGTAGTGCTGAGCAAATCACCCTGAAAGCTCGAGCGGTCTTTTGATCTCTTCATGATTGCCCGTTATTTGCTTAAACACAAATTTGATATTGAACGCTTCTCGTTATCCCTGTTTTCGGAACCTTATGGTAACACAATATAATCAAAGTTCTCAATGCTTATGTTTTATGATAAACTGTCTTCTTATTTTTTGCCTTTCACATCTTATCTTATATGCGCCTTCAAGTCTGGTGAGTCGGTGCTTGAAATCCGTTGACATATTCTGCAAAATGATTTAGTAATTTGCCGAAAAAGTTTTTATGAGAATGCCGGAAAAAAAGGAGGACTAGGAGATAAGGATGGATATTGGTGATTGGAACCATTTCTATTGGCATTATCCCACGAATTATTTTCATTCATAGCTTTGGTTGATCCTAAAAATTGACCAAAATTACAGGCAATATATTGATAAGGCGTACATCAAACATTTCATACAGTCTGTTAATTTCGTCATCAAGTGCGTTCATTGTCTTCCCAATTCCATCAAGCTGTTCCTCCAATGTTGAACTGCTACCATAAACTTTCTCTTCAATGGCTACTGTAT
Source organism: Cercopithifilaria johnstoni (assembly GCA_916381525.1). Taxonomy (NCBI): domain Eukaryota; kingdom Metazoa; phylum Nematoda; class Chromadorea; order Rhabditida; family Onchocercidae; genus Cercopithifilaria; species Cercopithifilaria johnstoni. Next base: position 42,275 of record CAKAEH010001299.1, read on the forward strand.
TATTCCAACAGCCATCATCTCGAAGCATCTTTATTGCTAAAGATCTCTTTTATTTTGTACGAATTATGAAGTTATTTTGTGTTACGCAAGAAAGGAGAACTAGGAAAGGTGATGTATTACAATCTCTTGATAAAGTCTTCCAACCTTTCTGTATCAAATTTTGTCGGGCTAGAGGATATTCTTGCAAAACATCGTTTACATCTTCCTGACGTAGAATATAAACATCGGTGTATCCAATCGAACGAATTGCCATGGTGTGCTTATTACCGCCGGCCTTTCCAGATAAATTGAGGATGGCCAATTGACCGAAAACTGCGCCTTCCTTTAGGATCCCGAGGACAACCTTGCCATCATCACTAACACAGTTAAGCTGTCCACGCTTCACAATATACATTTCCTGTAGAAGTACTATTTTAGATATTTAAGAAAGCCAATATTTCATAGTCAGAAATTTCTCTGTAAGTATGATCTAAAATCATTTTGAATTATTGTAGTCTTGATAAGATAGATTCTATTATAGTGGTCATACCCGTGCCAATTCGCCACGACGACAAATATAATCATTTGGACTGAAAAGTTGAAATTTCAATCGAAGAATAAGTTCGAAGAGTAATTCTTGTTCACAGTTCTAAATGGTAATATTTTAGTATGTCACTATACTGAAGCATCATTAGAATTATCACCAGCGGATTATTTAATATTGTTTCGTGTTCTCCTAGTGAATGCGAAATTTCCGGGAGAAACAGTGGTTTTCGAAATTGTTTTTAAATTATTTTCGAAAGTTTTATTTTCATTTTCTCCTGTGGGTAGAATTAAATTTCTGGTCACCTGTAGTAATTCGACATGTCGCAAAGTAACCATATGCAAATGTATCGCTAACTGACCATGCAGTTTTTTAGGTAACCCTTCCAGAATCGCCTGAAATTATTGTGCATTATTTTGCAAAGATATGTCATTTCAACAAACAAAAATTGAAAGAAACGACTACACTTTCATCTTTGGAAATTCCTTGGTCATGGACATAGTCGCAACAATTCAGGACTCTCTTCTGAATATCTGAGTTCACCTTTCTAAAAATTAGACATATAAACAATTGAATATATTTCCATGTGCAAGTTTTGACTGTAAAAACCATTTAATTTTGGAATCTTTTAGAGAAAGTAACTACCTATAATTCATATAAAATTTAATGCCATCTAGAATCTCTTGAAATTCGGATTTCTCTTTGTTCATTGTTGATATGATACTTCCGACAGAGCCAACAATAACGGCGAAAATTAGCAAACCGATTAACGTATCGATAACTTCGAGTGCATCCTCGAGTGAACTCATTGGATAAGGCTAAATGTCATTCTCAGTTTTACAATTTGCATAAATAGGATCAAAAATATGCAAGTAAAATTTGTTCTTTGAGTAAAAGTTTAATTCAAATTTTGAGCGGAAAAATTTAAAAGTGACAAATTTGTGGTTCTGAAATGTTTTTGTAAATTAATTTCCCAAAAGAAGTTCACGACACCAAACAATTGTTTAAAAGTATTCGCCAGTTAGAATGTCAATCAGAGACGTAACCAACCTGCTTATCTTTTGTTATAAAAAAAGCATATATATATATATATTACCTGCTGTGCTTTAGCACTACCCCTCCCTACCTTGACGTCGCAAGTTTCGTATCGGATGGGCTGTTCAGGCCTAACATAAGAGAAAAAATAACTGTAAAATCAAAAGCAGAAAGCGACTAAAACCTGTTGTCCTTTCGTTGTTAACGTCAGTGATGACCAGTAAATTGACAATGCATATTCTTTACTGAAGTTTGGAAATGTCAGTACTTCCGACCTGAAGTACACTAATTTGCACTTGTTGTAAGCGGAATAATTGTTAAAGGCCATTTATCGATCACTCGACAAAAAGTACGCTGAGAAGCCTATAATTCACCTGTTTTTCCAATAATGCATCATTTCGTCAATATATTCAAGACGATTGTTTACATTTCTACCTGTTTCATTAAAGCTGCAACTTGTTGAACCACTTATCAGTAGGAATGTATTACATTTCGGGATAACTGGATCTGCGATTTTCGTGTAAGCGAACTGCCATGCGTCAGGATCTTCGCCTGAATCAACTATTCTGAACACCGGAATACTTGGACTACCAACAAGTATTTCAAACATTTATTCTATTAAGTTCATGATTTGATTCTTTGAAAAAAATCCATATTTTGAGTATTATCACATTCAATTCAATAGAATTTTGAAATGATGAAATGATTAAACATACTGTAAATGCCGCTAGTAACACTAATTAGGAAATATGCAGCAGCGTTCCAATGAAATAGCACAATACATGTCATTATAAGGACGAATATTTTGAATGCGTTTGGCCAATTTGTACGAATTTCAGTGTGATCAATGAAGTAATTAAAACGATACGATTTTAACAAACGATTAAAGCGTACCAACGATATATCACTACGATAAATTAACAGAAAATCAAATGGAAATATGCTGGCAATATCCAACCAAAAACTATAGCTGAAATATTAAAATTGTTACAACTACCAAAACTTCCAAAACATCGACTTCCATGTGAATCTCCAACCGATAACTTGGAGTCATGCATTAATTTAATTGGGGAAAATTTGTTTAATTGATTCCAGCTATGAAACCGTGAAGTTTTATCTGTTGGTGACTAATACAAAATAAATTCCCCATAAATTTTTTATGAATTCTTTATTTCCACCATTTCAAATTTTCTTTTTTATTTTTAGTTGGTCAATTTTATTATTCATATTTTATTCACTCAAGTATTTCAAAGTATTTATTTTCGTTTTTTGTTAAAAAAAACACGGATAAGATTGAAGGAATTTCTTTGAGATGTTTATGTGATGTTACGTGTATGTGAATGATCAGGTGTGACTGATCGTGTCATTGATGAGGAGCGCTTCAGTGGTACTGATCCATGAAATACCAAAGCTAGCATTTTACTACTTTATACCGCACAGTGCCTTTGTTGTATTATTTATTGCATGAATATTGAAGGACACAAAAAATTTTCCTTTCAAGATGGAAACTTTCTCCAATCTACAGTTAAGACAAACTTACCTATGAAAATATCTTCTGCTTTGAACTTTTAGATTTTCAGCAGCTATATCATCATGAATATAACCTGTAATAAGCTTCATTTTTCTTATTTTTTTTCTCTCTCTCTCTAGATATTACAAACATTTGTTCTGCACGAAGAGATTAAAGTATCACTAATGCATCATAAGATTAAAATAAATCGGAATGTTGAAGCTTTAATTGCTGTTAACGACTATAATTTACAATTAATCTCATCAAAACTTACTAATTCGTGATTGTATGACCATATCAATTAAAAATATAATGTCGAATATAAAATTACAAGTTAGCCAGTAGTAAAAGTAATAAGTGTAAATTTCCCGGTAAACAAATATCACAACCATAAGCAAATTATAAAAGCAGCCCATACAAACAAGTGCTGTCCAATAGTAGAACAAAGATGACGTCGGCTTTATCACAAAGAATATCATTCTTCTGCAAAGAGATTTCACGTAATTAGTACATCAAATATGTAAAATAATGATATAAGAACTTATTTTAACAATTCAACAGGATTATTCTGAAGAAATCATGATTTTTCCCTTATAAGTATTTATTCAACAATGACAACTGAGGTCAATTGAATAGAATCGCTTGACTTATCGCATTGTGAGCAATTTTTTTTAAAGCTTTTATATAACTGTGGTCGAGCTTATTATTAGGAAATGTGTTACGTTGCATGACTCAATGATTTAAAATAACCCATTTTTTTTTAGGTACGAAAATTTCTGTCTCATAACATTCTGAAGAATTTAGAAATCAGATAAAATGAAAATTGATGGATTTAATGAGGCATGCAGAAAACGCTATGAAAAAATACTTTGTTTTGCGTTTGAGCCTGTCAATAAAACGATCATCTTTTGTGAACATCTCATCAGTTAGAGTTGATGTTACTGGCAATGTTTTTACCATATTCTTCATTCTCCTTTGTGTAGCTCTCGTTTTTTTATTTAACACTTTGATCCAGTTATTAATGACCTCCAATTTAAAAATTTATAGCCTTATGATAAAATTCTCGAACTGATTGGGATGGTAAAAACATAAAACAAAAAAATAAAACTTCAGAACTTTTGTAGAATATGCATTATTGATTTGGAGCTATTGTTGAGATAAATCATCGAAAATGGAGATAAGAATTTAAATCTCATATAACCCATTCATACTACTGCTTTTTTTCTTGTAATTTTTCACATCGATTTAAATTAAGGAGCAAGAAATTAATGATAATATATCAATAGCTTTCATAGCTGAAATAAACGAACCACAACAGTGGAGGCGATATCATCCAACTTCGCGATCTAATAATCATTACGTTAGGCAACTTTCAAACCAGAATTACTTTTCTGAGGATTCGATGCTGAAATTTCGATTCGTATACCAGTATCATATTCGCTTGACAAAACGTTCTTTATTAGTTTCGTCCAACTTGAAAGTAGTTGCACGTATATATAAGTGTAAATTAAATTAAGGTTCCTTTCACATATTTCTCAGTTTATAATTTAGTGATCATGTCATGTTTAGTATGATCTGATGATCTTGTCTATCCATATTAATAAGAGAGTTCATTAGTCCAATCATTGCTGCACTCAGTGATTTTAGGAAGTAACAGAAACAAAGTAAATTAAATGTGTAATATAATATCGAAAATTTCTTGGTGACTAAGGCATAGAATTGAAAATGTTTAATAAAAATTCAGGATGATAGTATGTAAACTAGATAACTGGGTGGGAGGGAAAAAGATGTGTGAAGTTCATTAGCGATGTGATGACACGAATTAAATAGAAGCATCGTCATGTCACCTTGGAAACCACTTTAGTCTTTTAATCATGTAAAAACATCCACATATTTGAAAAGCTGATGAAAATAATGACACCCTTGAAATCGCTCCAAACAATTTATCTTCCGCATTTTGTCATCATTTAAATGAATAAACAGTATTTAATATTGATAAGAAATCGAGCTCTTCAAATTGTCATAAATTATTTGGAATTTTTGAAATTCTATTTTGTAGTGAATGTTTCAATGTCCGAATATATGACTGCTTCTTTCTTATTCATTTTAAATTCATATTTCATTATGCATCTGTTTTCCTGATACCAAGAGCAATCAGTACAATCGTTTCCTGTATTTTTCGTTTCATAGCATATATAACCGAAGGTGCAAGGAACCGATATATAACCGAAGGTGCAAAGTTTGGAAGTTCCTCGAGTCATGTTTGTCTGGAAGGCCATTTTCACGTTAACCCATAGTACCATTGATGATGTATACATATAAAGAATAAATGATAAATAATAAATAACAATGATAATAATTAGTAGTAGTAATAATAATAGTAGTATCACAATTATAACCTTCTTGCACCCAAATCGGTTGGTCCAATAGAAGACGACCATTAATCGCTCGTTCCTTGTGCAGTGCTGCTTATCGACCTCTTCCGGTGGTTGTCGAGGACATCATCATCATATCCATTGTTTTCCTCCTTTTGCTGCTGTTGCTACTACTATTACTGCATCCTCTCCCTTTCACTTCCCTGAACTATACATATAGAGAACTGCAGCAGCACTACTACGTGACGCATGTGTAAATACCGTTGTCGTGCCTACTTTTTCTGGATTACCCGATAACGTAAATTTGATATCGTTTGCGCAATATATCCTCACTTTACTGAATTTTCTTGCTGATACCAAACAACAACAGCAATGATGACAGGTGCACCACCATCAGTTTTAAAGTCTATGGTCGACAAACCAAGGTTTGATTTCCATCTTTTACGCGCTCAGCATGGATATTTATCAGAGCTAATAGAAATTAGCGTAAAAACGTAGCATATGTTACGTCAATTCATAACTCTAACAATAAGTGTCACGAAATACGTAATACAGTCGTCGTTTCACCTCAATAATGCTAAACATCAGAAAACCCTGACACTTTACATAAATGCTTAAGCCTTTTCTTGTACCTATTACAAATGTAACTTCAGGGCAAATTCATAAACAAATGCCGTTTTACAAACTGGCGTTTGCGTATATTTCGTATTTTAATTTCATGGCATTGTAGATATGCGCAAGATGAAATCCTCCAATATGTGCAGCTTTCTCCAGATGAAGATTATTGTATTCCATCAACAGCAAGATGCTTTCCGGAGCAGTATGTACGATGGTATATCCATACAGTTTTTTCTTATGACCTGTGATTCCTTGAAGTTAGCATAATCTAAATTTATCAAATGTCGGTGTTGCCGTGTGTACCACCACTTTACGGGTGCAGAATGCTTGTATTACAGAAGCAGGTTTGGAAAATGGAAAATTTGTTTTGTTAGTAAAATTTGTTAGACCCGTGGAAAATGTGTTAGTCTGCTTTCTAGAAATTATGAATTTTTTTGTACATTTAATTTTCCGAAAGATTTCACAAATTTTGTTCAAAAGCTCAGTGAGATTTCGTTACAAGTCATTATTTTGCAGTCAACTGTCATTTGAAGACCCACAGATGGACAAGCTGTATCGGGAAACGAATGAAGCAATGTTCGAAGTACGTACTATCTTAACGGTTTTCTTTATTTTACGCTTAGATGAAGGCAAGTTGTCAGTATTTAAAAATACAATAAATATGTCACTGGAATAGATATATAAAGGCCAATTCTTTTTATTTGAAAATTATTCCTGTGAACGTTTTTTATCATTGCAAGGAAAGGGAAATTTTCACACATTTTGGAGTTCGATGCTTTATTGTAATAATCGACTGTTTATAGTAACTTATAGTAACCTTATTCTATAAAATTATAGTAACCTTATTCTTCAGTTTGGATTTGAAAAAAACATCTATCTCATTAAACATCGTGTATTATAGGTATATGATTACCTGACCTTGAAGTTAGAAGCAATGTTCAATGGAAAATCGGCATGTTGTTTCTATATATCGTAAATAATTGATCACCCTACCGATAATATTTTAATGACTTTATGTCAGTACGAAAGGGTTAATGCACGTTGCTCTGCGTTTCCAAAAATTGAGTTTTGCAGCATTTGTTTCCACAGTTGTTCACGAAAGAATGGGAGAGTCATTATTCCTCATTTTGTCCAGAAAATGATTTGAGGGAGCGACGGAGGAACGGTGTTGATGTCATCGAAGTTGAAGAAGATCAGGTGAAATTTTTATTAGTTAAGTCTTTAACACCAGAAGAACTTACCTAGGCCTCTCATATTTGTTTTTTTGCAGTTTCAAGTAAAGACACCAGATGATCGAGAAAACAACAAAAAGGATAAAAAAGCGGAAGTATGGTTTGCTGAAACATACGTGAAGTGCAACGGACATTATTAGTCTTTTGACTTATTTTCATCGGGCAAAATAAATCGAAAGATTAATTAATTATCAGTCGCCTTAAGTTTCTTAAGCCTTTCTGAATAAAAGAACACAATTATCTATTTTCATAGTTGAGGCCTTTAATGTCAACTGGTGGTAAATAATTCTGCTTTTAGTTCCAAGGTTTAAAAAACTTTGAAATCAGGCCATTCACTTTTATAACATCATGCAGTTTTCTCGAAGTTTTGTTTTTGTTAAGAGAATTGAATCTTAGAGTCCAATAAACTTTAAAATACTTGTCAAAAGTTCTGCTCCTAGAATGGGGAATTCAGAAATAATACATGGTACGTCAAGATATCTCAAGGAAATTGTGTTATTGAGTAACTTAGCTGCTTGATTATTTGGGCTTCTTTTACCTTACGAATTGCATTGAGAAATGCATTTCAATATTTTCAGGGCGAAGAAAAACGAGCACGAAAGCGGATTCAGCGCATCGATAAGATTGAGAAACCAAAGAAGATGAAGTGTGGTCGAGAGTAAAGTCAATTTTTCAGAAGGAAACTCATGTATGATCTCATTCAGCTTATACATTGCATACTTCAGGTTTATAAATCATTACTCATTGACGTCTAATAACGCAATTGAACAAACAGGGTAGAGAAGACCAACTTACAGAGTAATTCCCAATGATACATACACATCGAAATCGTTTGTACTAGTATGCATCTTCACCGGCACTTAACTGCTCTGATTTCCAGCAACGGCTTTCTTTGATCGAAGGCAATGGCTTTCTTTTCTTTTTTGATCGAATTATGAAAACTTGGAGTGTTTCTATAATTATTTGCAGACCTCTCCATCAAGTTATGCGTACCAGCATGTTTCAAAAAACATTTAGAAAGGAGTTTTAATCAAGGGACTTATATTTTTTTTTTTGACATGGTAACCATTTACTCAATTTAAATTAAATTTATATAGAGATATGGAGAAGCTGAAGAACGTAACTTTCAACGCATCCCATACAAGTTCGAATTGGGTAATGAAAACCAAATCGTTTGAAGAAGTATACCGACTCATCTGAAAGATTGCTTAGTAAAATAATACAAGCCAACAGTCCGCTAAATGGAGCACCAGTCACTTTTTTGAACAAAACATCAGGTCAAAAAAGTACGAAGAAAACGAACCCAATAATTAGAGCAGTGTAGGGCTGATATAATCCAGTAATAGCCTATACTGACTGGCATGCAGTTGCTAGCGTATAAGGTAGAAATAACAAGCTCTCTCCAAGAACAAATTAAACTGTATTTCATGCTTCGACATCCCAAAAACATCTCATAAAATAATGGATCCAAATGACCTCACAATAGTCAGGAATGTTAGTCCATGAAACTTTAAAATGGCTTATCAAAACCGCTCAGATGTCTTGTTCATAATATATTTATAGCACGGATCCTGCTGAGACGTTTCACTATTTAACTTATTTTTCAAAAAGCTTGGTTGTTGATGGAACAATTTGTTTTATGCTTGATGTGCGCAACCAAGGTTATACTTCTCCTGGGATACGTAAAACAACACATGGAAAAGTAAGAAAAGCAACAAATATGACAAAAGAAATTCAAGAGAAATATAGTAAAAGAAATGATAAGTAGTGCAACTGTCTCAGAGACAGTTTGGAGGAGTGCAATTAAGGCTGAATACTACTGACCATGACAATGGATACGAAAACAAAGGTAATGACAATACAATATGACTGGAAGGACAGGAAAAGGTTAGTGTCTTAACCGTAATAAAGATACAAAAGCACTAGCATTTGAAGAATAAACAATAGTTGGAACAGGACTTTACACGTCAACTGCTAGGTCTTCGTTACCCGTCATGACGTTGATATACATTAAATATTAAAGGCAAAAGAGGAAATGTTGGTCACACTGAGTAAATACTGAATTATAGAAAATGATACAACTAGTTATCGATCTTTGTGAATTAAATACGCAAGCACCGACGATAAAATAGGAATATATACTACATCAAAACAGCTCCAGCACTAAAAGTCTTTTCTGGATACTCTATGCCAAGCCAGCGTGCTGTATCATCAATGAAAGGAACTCTCCAATGAATCCCTGGTACAGTCTTTGTTTTCTGAGCTGCATTTTCAGTTAAACTTATTTCATGAAAAGCTTCAAGCACACTTCAAAGCACTTTTGAACGATTAGAAACATGAGAAACAAACACAACTACAACCAATGATCCTAATGTTTTCAAAACGAGAAATTTTAACAGGCACATTTCAAGGAGTGGAGTCATCCATAATAATAACAATAAAAATAATAAAACAGCACGAAACGAATATAATATGCGAACTTTGAAAACATAAAAAGTAAATACAACATAAGAACTTGAGTAAGCCTAAAAACTATCTATAACCACTAAATGAATTAAATACTAATCTACGTAAGATTTAGAAAAAAGAAACTAAATATTATTCCCTTTTAAGATCCTGGATGATGGACGGAAATATCACAGGGATTAGGGAGAAGGAATGAGGAGTATTATTCCAAAACGCCAGACTTTTACTTAAATTTTGACCCCATCTCTAAAATCCCTATTCATAACGACTTGTAAGTGATGCAAGAGGCGATCCCTATTGATAACTTCCTAATAATTTCTTCTCTTATCACTAATATTATACCCTTACTGCTTAGTATCTGTTCCTCGATTTATTTATTAGAAAAACACCTCATCGATTCTTAGGTCCCAGATTAGACAGATAACATTGCAACTGTAAAGCTCCAACCCAAGATATCTGATAGGCCGTGAAAATGAGGAGTTATAACGTAAATGAACAGCAAATATTATTCCCTCAACATTATGTGAATGTGAGTGCTCCTACAAGGAAAACAAACTGGAAGAAATTATAGAACTTTTAACAAAATACAATAACAAGTATAATATGCACAGTTGACTGCAAGGCGCAGTAAGGACCGTCACACAAGGATCACACAACAAAGGAGAATGTAAAAAGGACAACAGACGGTTTTACTGCTATGAATTAATTAAGTATACTGTTGATCTTATCATAACAAACACAATACGCTGCTAAAAAGTAGTTTATGTCTATGATACAGTGAGACAAATCGCCATATCTGTTGATATGGCTGATCGATGTCATATCCACTGTTATTGTATTCTTCAATATATCATATTGTACGGTTGCCTGCAATATAAGATGATGAAATAGCTATCAAAAACATGAAGCTTGATATCAATTATCCAGAATTTTAAACAAAACTAAACTCACTTTTCTGTCGCAATTTGGCTTATACAAGTTAGAAAACACTGAAAAGACCGAGCAGGCCGTCTAAGGGATGAATGAATCAGACATGATAATCTACATGTTATATGTCGGTCTCCTTTTCAAGAGGACCTATAGAAGGTTATGATTGGCGTAAAGTCAAGTGAGAAATAATGAATATAATGTTTCTGCTGATTTTACAGGATATGAACAGTCAACAATTCACTAGCAGAACTTTTAAAAAGTTTACCTCATACAGAGCGTTTCCTGGCTTCGTAACAAATCTCAACTGGTAATATGCAAATGCAGCTTTGGTTTTGGCAACCAAATTCGGTACAAAACCATCTGCATCTTTTGTATCCTTATATTTAAGCAAATTTTCATGCGGAACAAGTCTCCACGCACTTTCCAGCTTTACCTTTAACAAATATAGCTTATTAAGTTAGCAATAAAACCACTATTTAATACCGAAAAATTTCATTCGCATATGAAAAAAACATAATGGAAAATTCTGAATATGTCAGATGTGAAAATAATGCTTGAGGACGAACTAATTTTTGAGAACGTAATATAGTATTGTGAATTTGATCCTACGGTTCACAAACTGTAAAGGATGATAATGACCGTTATATCAGCAATCATAACAGCACAAAGGAAAACGTAAAAAAGCAACAGATAATTTTACTGTTATGAATTACCATCGATCTTATCATAAAAAATACTATGTACTGCTAAAAAGCTCACACGGTACACGTACTGCCTAATGTCTGCAAAACCCAATTTTTTAAGTAAAATTTCATGAAAATAGTTGACAAACCAATTTCAGAGGAGCACATAAGTGTCGCTGAGACTTCGTATGTGAATTGATGGTTTGGACAACAGCTTTACTCAACATCATAGATATATTTGTCTGCTCTCTATTATCCATAGCTGATTCCCAATTCATACATGTACACCAGTGCATTTCGATACCAGCCTTTACATGTAAAATAAAATCCGTAAAATAGTTATAAAGAGAAAGCAAAAAAAAATTGCTCTAATTTCTTTTCTTTTTTGGATACTACTACCTTTCTGGGAAATCCTCGATCAGATATGGAATAGATCATGTGAAAGTTGGGATATACAAGTAATATATTGTAAATAAAATACTTTGCATAATGCAGTTTTAAATAATAATTAACACCAATCGAGTCGTACGAGTTCAGAAGTCATATAAGCATTAATATAACCTTTGAGTATAATATATGTACAAATAATCCACTCAAATCTCGGCGACACCAATATTTACCAATAAACAAAGTACTCAGAAAGAACCTCTTCACATGTTCTTGATGGAGGAATTGGCCTAAAAAGTGATAAGGAACGGGTTTTTACATCACCCATAGTATTCAACTCCTGTTCTGTTGGCCAGTGAAGTATATCAAGCAATGTAGCGTGTATGTCGAATGGAGTTACCAGTCTGAAACAAGAGTACGAAAGGTAAATTAAACAACCAGTAAAGCTATATAAAACCCAGCACAAGAGAAATGTGACGATGATAAACTACAATTGGTAAAAACTGCATCACTTGCACAACAACTAGTGAAATAGCTACAGGAAAAAAAATTTATGTAAATGAACACTTTCAAATAATGAACCTCGCTTTATTAGCTTTCAAATTCTTCCATGCTGTCCTTCCTCTATCGCTTTCTCTGAATTTTTTCGGAAGTGAGAGGGAAAAAAATGGAAGCCTTTCTTCCAGCTGCCCTTAAAATTGTACATCTATATCATCTTCCCAAAAATCCCTAAGCAATAAATAAGCAGATATAAAATCGAAAATTTTCAATGCAAATATTCAAAAATCCAAATCTTTCCTCTGAACAAACCTTGATGAGTGGCACGAAATTTCGCAAAACGATGTCCGTGATCGGCCATTACAATGACTAAAGCATTATCCAGAGCACCACTTTCTCTTAATTTTTTGAGATTTAACATCGTATCCTCATCAGCAACTTCCACCAAATTAACATCATCATGGCTTAATGCACTGTGGAATGCAAGTAGGAACTTTGATGTATTATATCCATATCTCTCCATGAACTCAGTCGTATATCGAAACCATTCCTAAAATACATGAAGCATAATGAAAGTAAAACACATCAGAATCACCAAAAACCATACTGCAAAGCATGTATATTACTGATGAATGGATGAATTATCCAGTGCCATTTTTTAAATGTTTTGTTTTTTGCTCAATGTCATTATTTGCTTTCCTGACTGATAAAAAAAAATTTTTTCAATTACAATTTTTCTACAAATTTTCAGGTCAGAACTGAAGTGTATAAAGTTCCCATTTTATAAAATTGCTGTCTAACACAAAATAGACCACAATTTTTGGGAAAAAAATCAAGATTAGAAAGTGAGCAAAATTAAAGAAAGACCTTGTGCATTGGCACCGAACCTAAACACTGCAAATTGGAAAACATATCTTCCGCTTTTTGAAAAAACGTCCGCAAGTAATGATCCGTTGGTTGATGTTTAAAACCCTGAAAACTTTGATTATATAAATTCCGACTTACAGTCTCATGTTTTTTGAGTCTTTGCCTTTAAATTAATGCAGGCAAATTAAACGAAAAAATAAATTCTTACCTTAAGACGATATGTAAACGTCCCGAGTTTTGCTGAGTCCTCCGCATACAACGTTACATAACCGGCTTCAGAAAAATTTTTCCATACAAACGGATATACTTCATCAACATAACTTGCTTCTACGAAACGCTTGCTAAAGAGGTTATTGAATGCCGTTACGTTTGCTAAAGAGGTTATTGAATTGCAGTCATTGAATGCCTCTTAATTTTGTGTATTACATTAGGGGAAAGTGTTTTTATTTGCAAAATATGGTATATTTAAACTACTTCAAAGAAAAATCAACCCACTGTGTCCTTCAAAAAGGATAGGAGTAATATTCAGAATGGTAGTAAATAAAAAGGGAAAAGAAATTTCTGTTGGAACCTTAAGGCAGAGTAGTGAGGTATCTGAGTGAATATTCCGGCTGAAAGTGTCATTAACTTTGATCTTCACAACTTAAAAAATCTCATCGAAAGAAAAGCATTTTATCATTTCCTATACATGGAAAAGTGGACAGGTATGGTTTTTTTCTGAGCTAAAAATGGATAAAAGAGACCGAAAATGAGAAAAATGACCAGCTTATAGATGTGATAAAAACTTAACCGTGTGAGAGGCAATTCCTCTTCGGTCTGCCCAGTTAGAATCGGTATGAATGCTTGCGGAGTACCATCTCCAACAATGTTGTATCCTTAAAAATTTAATGGAGCTAAAAGCATCGAGTTCCTCATAAATTAACTCAATAAAATAACTGAAACTGTACTCATATCTGTTTTGAATATCGCCAAATCAACAGAAATAATAGGTTAAAACATGACTGCATTCCTGACACGAATATAGATAAATATTCAACATCATCACTGAATTTAGTCAGCTGTAATTCGGCTGCCTAACAGTAAACAAAAGATATGTTTCTTTTTTGATATTATTAAATGAATGCTGCGCACCGTCAAGCACAACTGCATCGAATTCTTCTTCAATATATTTGACTGTTTTCGGCAGTTTACGTCGAAATGACATCTGAGACAAGGAATCGAAGCCTATAAAAACATAATAATCTTCGTTCCTTAATAAATACAAGCATATTCTGTATATTTCTAGCAATAAATTCAAAGAACATATCCATACCTATGAAATAAACATCAAGACCTGACCAGTCGGCAGGTTTTTTGATATAAGACAAATCTTCCTCTCTTTTCCGAACCGGAACAATCGTCCATAGTAAATGTTTCCTTCAAAAACGAAGTTTTCTGAATTAAGAGCACTTTTATTTTTCCTGTTCTTGATATTCAAATATATATAGATGTTAACAGTCATGAGATTTCACGACTATTAGCATCTGTATCTGATTTGAATCAGTAAGCACAGAAAATATTTTTTGGTCTCTAAGTCATATTTGACATTGATGTGAAATGAATCTTAAAACCTCAAATAATGTAATATCTTTAGCATGACTGATGCTTTTTAAAATTCCGGTATCACTTATAGTTTCTTAAAACATCTTCCAATTCCTTTCTTGGACTGGAATTTCGGTACAAAATCTTATGAGTTAACAATGATTTTACAGGTATTCTACTGTATATTTAAACCCATTGCAATGAAATTCACAATACTGGAATATGATCTAATCAGAAATTACAAGTCAGAGAAAGTCAAGAAGGATCAACTAGCTTTCAAAAAGTTCATCTCAACGAAAACAAACCACTTTTCTTGATCATCTGCAACGCATTCCACAACAGCATAATCTTTGATCATAGGACTACCAGATGTTATTGGAATTCGATGGTCGATTTTCAATTTATTGTCATTAATGCGTTCAAAATAGGCAATAGTACATTTGATATCACCATGGAGTCTATAAAATTTTAACAAAATTATTTAATATTTACGGAAAAGTGGGAAAGGAAATTAATATGGAAGCCAATTCGACAGTTATTGTAGGACAAAACAAAAACAGTGACTGAACCAATTTTACCTGATAGCATCAGATGATATAGTGAACAATCCCTTTTCGTCAACATAAACCCACTCTTTATCTTTATTCTTACCGCAATCAAGAGCGTCAACATGATGGAAAAACCCAATAATTTCACTACCATTGATACTTAACTTCGGAATGCGACAAGCCTGAAAACACATTCGTTGAAGTAGATCGATATTTGAAATAAAAAAAATGGAATGCGGTGTGGTACCTAACATCTGTGATGAAACGAATGCAAACTGAATAAAACTGTACATCAACTATTAGCAACCTCTCTACAGATGATCCATGACAGTAAACATGAATGTCATTAAACCATCCGCGAATAGGTATCTATATAAAAAAATAGATAAAATTAACACCTGCTCAAATTTTCGAGAAAAGCGACTTCGAGTGATCGATTTCCGCATCTCAGCTGTATCAGCACCCAATACTATTATATGAGGCAACTGGAAAATATGGAAATATAGAGTAAGTCACAATGTGTAAATAAAATAAAAAAAACAGAAGTTCAAAATAAAGAAAAGTGGTGTTTTAAAGAAACGACCCAAAGTGGAGTCCGCAAAGCTGACAAAATCATCCATTTCCTCATGAAAAAATCAGAGGTATGAAGATTCCATGCTTAAGTGAGTGTGCCGTGACAAATCAAATTTTCAGATGATGTATGACAAAATTTTGCACAGATTAACATAAGACTGCAGTTGCAATCATGCTTCGCAGAAGCAATTTCAATCTCATTCTATTCCATACGCTAACTTGAATTATGAGAGAGATAAGTCAGCTATTTCTATTATTTTAAAGATAGAAATTAGGTATAAAAAACAACCGATGGATAAGCAATAGGCTCCTCAATCCAATATGCTGTATCTGTTGAATATTTCGAGGAATATGTAAAGAAGATGAATAATATAATGAAAGTAATAACCGGAAGTAGAAGAATACGGAACAGTTTTCTCAGGTGCTTCGGAAACTTGCTAATCTTGTTTAAATCTAAAAAAAATAAAAAAACAGAAATGTTTTACTTCCAAAAATGTAAACGACACGAGTATTCCTCCAGTTTAGATGAACCAAACTTTAAAATGAAGTTCCCCCTAAATTTCGGAACTCAAAAAAGAACCATTTCAATTGCTAATATCCAAGATCGATGTCGATAGAGGAAACTGCTATATGCCTAAGTGATAAAAAATAATCATTCAGACCGTTTTTTGCCTTAAGCACCTCAAAACAGAACACGAAAATGATATTACCATTTATTATCCGGGTAAACAAAGTTTTATTCCTGAAGGTAGTTCCTGAGGCATGTATCAATTTTGTCTTATAATCTGATGCCTGCAAATTAAAGAAATGCAAATTCATGTCTTTTATAACAGCATACTACGCCTCCACTTGAGACGGTACACAAAATACAAATGTGACAAATTCGTTGCCTCGCATGGATTTTCAATCCATTTATGTACAACATCAATTTCTACAAAATTAAGGACATATTATGAATTTCGTTTTAGTTATTAACTGTAACCATTTCTACAGCATACGACATGTCTGATGTCATAGCTCATATTTCTCCAAACATTTGATAAAATTATCTGACAAAAAGAAAGAGCATGACTGATAATCATCTTTTGAATTTAACATGGAAAATATTCCAGTACTACAGTTCCCTTCCTCTCTTCCGTCACCTTTCCTTGACAAAGTAATTACTTGTAAAGTGCTGTATCAACATCACATTAAAAATGCATGATTATCCTAAAAACTGCACATCAATCAAAGTAAAAAGCAGCTCCTAAATATAGTACAAAATAAAAGAAAAAAATTTCTAAAGTGACTAAAATTTTAAGTTTTGAAAAAATGCAAAAAATTAAAGCATAAAAAAATTAAGCAGGTAAACATGTAAACAATATGTAACCAACAGCAAAATAAATTACTGTAACTGGAAAAAAGTGTAAGAAAATGTGACGAAATACAGACATAAATGTCATCTCGAAAAAGTACCACCAAAACGGCATTACGTAATGAGATATCGTTAGATGATAACACCCGTCAAATAGATGATTCTTCGAGAAATTGATTAGACATATTTAAAAGCAGCCGTATTTAATCTTTTTCTCAGACAAAAATTCTCAGGATTAGATATCAAAAACTGAGAAATGTTAATGAATCAACCGACAAACGATCCACCAAGAAGAATGCCAATTTGTATTGGTTCCATTTCTTGGAAAACGATTTAACTGCTACCAGTACAGCTAATGTAACCCGATAAATGCGATCTATTAATGAAATGGCATGAGATACTAGCAATATTTATAATGATAAGTTATTCGATAAGATCTGCTGGATGAATACATGAAAAGATATACTACTTGGAAATACCAGTGCTCATTACTCGGAAATACCTTATTAATAAAACTTACTACTTCGATAAAAAAAAATCCCCTGAATGTTCAAGAAATCGCTCAATCTCAACTTATCCGTAAGAGATATAGCGCGGTTAATTCAACCTACTAAAATATGAGGATAACAAGACGCGTTGTGGTACGAAATAAGATACTAATGAAACCAAACTAACAGTGTACTTTTTGAAGGGAAAGATTAATTACAGTCAGCTAAAACATCTTTTTTTTTTTCTTTCCGAATAAAAAAGCCTAAAAGTATTTACTGTTGCCAATGAACTTCCATTGCAGTTGCTTACTTTCATAAAAGGAATACGCGTTACTTCTGATATAAAGAATATCGGTTATAAAGTGTTATTTTTACATACATTTAAATTAAGACATCTGACACGATTCATGATCTCATATCCATTTTTTCTGAAGAGCAGCAACTATCTCAATTTCACATAAATTATAAATGGGAAAGTTATGGGGTTTAAAGATAGACAAGAAAGACCATAACAGTCTCATTTATAAATAAAAAGACATCACAAACGATTTCCAAGAAATTAATTTAGTGCTGAAAAATGAAAGTTCAAATTGTTAGACTTAGATTACTCTACGATCATTTTAATCAAGAAAGAACTATCTTGACTTCTACATAAAAGAAATTTTTGGATTTGAAATAACGACTGATGTTTCAAGTTCATCCAAATAGTAGTGAAAACTACTAATGTTACGAATATTCTAAATTTTCAGACGAAGTAAAGAACCATGGAATAATGTATTTGATGCAATGTTGCATGCAGTTTGAGGAGAACATTATCTTCATGATGTAGAAAAAAAATCGAGTGGGAGAGGCAGCACTATAGTGAATAAGCAATACATTCTGTTGATTATAGATCATTTCTAGCACAATGACACCTCCAACTGGTTAGAAGCAATCTAAAACATGAATAATCTCCCGTTTGTCATTTCATTTCTTTTCATTCTTTCAAAATTATTCATCGCGGAAATAGACTGCAGTTCCGGATTTGTATGTCATGTAGATTTCTTACATTTTGATCAACGAAAGAATCGAATCGTAACTTTCTTCACGAAAAATTATGTAGACCTGTTTTGTTTCAATCGAAGATTTATTTAGACAAGCATGCGTAGTTGTGTAGGTAAGGTTGTAAAGCGAAGATATTTATCTCTATGATAGATAATCTTCCGTAACATCTTGACAGAGTCGCTTGATATTTCGAGAGAGACTATCAAGTTTCATTCATTCCAAAATATCAAAATGCAAAAATACGTAAGGTGGAATTGGTACATTGCAAGTCAGAATTCATTAGTGATACCAAACAGTTGAGAACTTAGCAAAAATGATGCGTAGCAACAAGAAACAAAAAATGCTCAGAAGGTATGTTATTGAAAACTTAAAATGAAGTGAGTCTTTTACAGTGATTAAAACATTACAACAAGTACGAGAAAGCAAATGTAATTTTATGAGTAATTTACGAGCGCTTCAGGCGCTTGATTTTAATATATATATATCCGTGTAGCAGTTAAAAAAAATATATAAGCAATTAATAAGCCCAGTAACAAATCCAGCGGTCAAGAACTCTGCACTTGTAAATTTGCTATTCAATATGCTGATGTCTCTCCCGTTTTTTGCGTTTCTACTTTTTGACCATGAGAAAAAATGGCACAAAACCAGTGAGGTAAACCTCTTACCCAAAAACGTAATAGGTCACTTTTCCAGGTTTTCAAGCAGGAGAAGATTAGAATTGCTGATAATGAAAAGCTAATTCAACAAGGCTTACATTAATTGTTTTATCGCAGCCCTTTAATCCAAGTTGTCCATATCTTGTTGAAGAGGACATTTCACTTGTTTGAGCTGGATCGATAAATTTTTTCATTATCCAGTGCACTAAGTTTTTCCCAACTTTGCTACAGCCTGTAACGGAAAGTGCTCATTAAAATCGGAGACGAGCATTCCCAATTCCGACTTAAAACTGAAATTGACGACTTTAGCTCAATGCCAGATTTGCTATATGTTTGGACTAAGTACTTGACAGAATGGAACCCACACATACGCATTACATATGCACACAGACACACCCCAATATTAATCCAATTCGCGTCTCTCCCTACTCTCTGAACTATCTAAACTACCCGCCCCTCCAATTGTTCCACCTCATCCGATGTGCGGTATTGACTTCGATGTTTAGGAGATCTACTCTTGTGATTTTAAAACGTGTGATTTACATAGTTCAGGGGAGCAATACCGAATGCACTAAAGACAGCCTATGGCAGACACTGAAGAAAAAAGGAAGCGCGTGTATATTCTCGGAGTTCTATAGGCTTTCTTACCTGGTATTTAGTGGTCGTCCGTATTTTTTCAAAATCACTTCGAGCAAATTTGTGGGAGGTTTTTTAAAGGTTTGTTGTGCGAGGTGCTCAGACTGTTCCATTCGCACTTTTTTCTTCAGTTGCGGTGCCTATTGAGATGGCTGCAGCTACAGTGAAACAAAATATTCATGTGAATGCCGAGGACCAGAAACTGATCAATCGGTTCGCGAGACTTCATCAAAGATCGCTAGATGTTAAGGTAAGATAGACTGTATTTTTTAATTAAAGCCTTCAAATATCTAAGAATTTTTTTCAATAAGTCTTACCTAAAGATATAGGTTTCAGTTCACTAGTGGTGAATTTCTTCTGGTTCCCATCATGATCGAAACAGATCAAGAATAGGGTTCTCAGGCACTCTCTTAAAACTGCCCCAGTATAACCTCAAATTTTACTTCCCTTCACGAAATACTATTGCCTGTGATATTATCTTGTACCTATTGGTATTAGATCTTGAAGTTCAAATATTGCAGAATCTTGCTGCTGTAATATGCAGAATTCGCTGTTTATTTTTTCAGGAGAGGCTTCAAGAAATGAATAAGGATCTTCAAAATTTGAATGACGCCGCTGATGAAATACTGCTTTTGGATGATGCAGATACCCAATCGATACCGTACAAGATTGGATCAGTGTTTGTGCATATGGATCAAGTGAGCAATGCATCCTCATTATAATAACCTGCTGTTACATTAAAACTGAACAACATTTCTGATTGGTATTGGGCTTAGCTATTTATTTTGCTTATATTATGTAGTGCATAGTAAAGGCAGAAGGAATGCCATAGTTTCTGTCCATAGCTTCTAGATATCTTTCTACAGGATAAAAATAGGCAAAGTAATTACTTTTTTGAACCGTATATTTGGCTTTGGATTTCAAGGGAATTTTTATTTTATGATGCTGTTATTTATTTTATAGGAAAGATTAAACGAGAAGTTGGAGAATGTGAAAGGAGAATTGGGAAATCAAGTGGCTGATCTCGCACAAAAGCATAAAAAAATTTGCGATGAAATGGATTCTTTGAAATCGATACTTTATGGGAAATTTGGCGAAAGTATCAACTTGGAGACTGATGCGGATAGTCAATAGTTATTGAGCGAGACATCATTGTAGCATAAAATTATCGAGACATTCAATATATGCTGCAATGATCGTGGCATTCAGGGAACATTACGGTTTTGCATATTAGTGACTTTTTTATGTTAAAGGAGCTGAAAACCAATTTTTATTCCAAGCTTTTCTGTGCGGTAGGATCTAAAATTTATTTTTTTAATACCACCGTCTTTTTTCAATATTTTTTTGCGGAGTACAAAAATTTTGCAGTTAAGATTTAGAATTTTTCATAATGGGTTCAGATGATTTGAGGTTGGGTGACTATCTAAAATGGATTTTTCAAGATGATTCTGATCATCTCAGTAGGTTGTTCTTATATTGAATGAACAACGCATCAGATCAATGAGAAGGTGGTTTTTAATTTTTTCGGGTAAAACTTTTAGGCATTTGTTTGCAAGATTCATCACCAATATTAAGGTTATTTCCTTTTCTCTGCTTTACATCAGGTTTCATATTCGTTTTTATGGAGAAACAGAAGTTTCAGAGAATTTCAGTAATAAGTACTGGTTAAGGCCGGTGTATATTTTGCTTGTCGTTTGCAGTGAATGTCACATTTTTATGTTGTTTTTGCAGTTCTAGTGCCATGTCTGTACAACAAAGTTAAACTTTTTCCATCTCGTTCACTTTACTGTTATTCTTAAAAAGAGTGCTCATGAAAGCAGCTCGAAACTAATTATATGATATCATATTTACTTCTCCGGTACTTTGTATATAATATTCTCCATAAACATGCCAGCTTCCGTTAAAGTAATGATATCTACAAATATTTTAGGCATGTGTAGTATTCATTGTGTGGTTGCATGGTACTTGTAAGTAGGAAGCCGGACTGAGTAGGATGACATCATCTTTCATACTTCGAAATACACCATTTCGATGTCTGTTCTTGTTTATTGACTTGAAACTATTCTTTATCATAAAATTTTTTCCACATTAATAACACGACTTAATTTTTCATTTATTCAGGAGAGAAAAGAAGGCAACATCTCACTTTATAGGGGAGGAGAGGAAGGAAAACGGAAAGCGAGGCTTTTTTATATCTCGCCATATATTAGTCATTTAACTACAATCTCCTGGAATTATATAAACAGAACAAATGATTAAGTTGTATTCCTAGCAAGGACTGATGTAAAGATTAAACGGATGATATTTTAATGGTGAGACTGGTGTTGTGTAATAAAATGCCAACCAAATCAGTGTGAAGTATCAGCCAATGTAAATAATACTGGTTTGCTGGAAAACGTAAGAAGCCATTGCCCTTAGTATTGGTTGCTACAACAAAGAAGCTTATGGCTTGAGAGGTAAGTATGCTGTAGTTTTCTCAAAGTATTGACTTTCATTTCAGTCATCTGATGTATTCTGAGAACAGTCGAACTTATCTCAAAAAGCAGGGACAGTGCCCTGAAATTCTTTCTGTAGTTCTTAGAAGTTCAAATACTGGTACGTCGGAATAATTTATGACTGTGTCCTTTTTCAAGAATTTTGATTGCAGTATGTGTGCATTCATTGTTAGTGTTTTCAGTTTTGACTGAAAAGCTCTTCAAAACTGGCTTCTTATTTATCAAATCCTAGAATGGAATTAATTATTAGAGAAGGTTTAATTACATCGTTAATAATGCATTGAGAGCTTTATCCCTTCATTTTCTCTGCTCATTTTGCATTCTCTCATTTGCATAGAAATTGCATTCATTTTTTACTTATTTATAAACCCCTCCTAACTTTTTATATAAGATTTTAATTTTAATTTTAATTTCTTTCCACTTGAATGCATGTTAATTATTTCCTGCATTCAAATCACTTATATAAAGTGATATTCCATATTGTCAGTGGAATTGGAAAGCAATAAACACATGAGAATTATTGGTGCGCAATTCTCTATTTTCTCTCTAAATATTGAGAGTTATTTCATGGGACTTAATGGTACTTCATTGATATTTCATCGCGTTGCTATGCAATAATACGAGATTTTAATGTTGGGTGATGTAGAAATATCAATACGAGATTATAAGAATGAGTGACATAGAAGTGCGGGAAAAGATACATAAATTTTCAATCTAATTAAGATCTGCCATGGTTAATTAGCGAGGACAGTAAATAGCTATTTTATTAAAAGATCCATTTGACAGTGCATCATAAACTTAAAAAGAAGCATCGTCAAAGAGTTAGCTTTTCTCATTTTACATGGAAATTTATAGGGAAACACAGTAAAACAATGGAGCAACTGGTATGGTATTTTTTTTATCGCTGCCAATTGTATTTTTGTTGTAAAACAGTGAGAGGTATAGAATCCTTCCTTAATACTACTGAGAACTATACAATAACTATTAACATGCCTTTTACCAAAATTTTTCTGCAATTCATTTACATTAAGATAACCCTGTTATACGCGATGACGCACAAAACAGGAATTGCAAATTTGTTCTGCTATGTTTTATCAATTTCGAAGTAAAATGGCGGGACTCGATGCCAATTATAAAGTGGTGGGATGATATTTACACTACAATTGTATTATCAGTACTTTCATCTTTGACATTTATTTTTAAATAAGGGTTTCGTTTCCATCGAGTTTCTGTTTTATTAAACCAGCGAAAGTTATTTTATTAACCCAAAAGGTTTCAACTTTTCAGAAGACAGATTACGGTGTTATCACTGGCAGTGTTATCACTACTTTATAATTAACCAAAAGGTTATCACTAATTTTCGGAAAATGATGCACATTTCTTATCATATGTTAGAATGAATCACGACGTCAGCATTTTATGATGAATCTTTATCTAATTATTGGACTCCATACGCAATTGTGTGAAAATCCTTGTTTAATTGTTTTTTCTTCTCGTCTACTACGTATCTTATCATTGTTTGTACTAAATATAAAATGAAAGTGGTGGATCAAAATGCATTTCTCAATCAGATTGTAGTCACTGGTAGTAGTTAACTTTTCTGGATGGATAACGGATTCCAATCTTTTCGATTTGTCATATTGCTTCTTCGAGAAAAGGTAAAAAGAACTTGGATGAGCAAGATAAAATTTTGCATGATAAAGCTGCAGACCTAAAATTACAACCATTAAAGTAATTTCGATCAAGATTTGATTTGCTAAAAGGTGTTCTGCTGAAAAACAAAATTTTCATCAAATCTTTGTTAACGGTTTAGGTCTGCACAAATTATGTCAATTAACTGGGATCGTCCGAGACCTATAGAAAATTTCATCTTCTGAATAAAAAAATTTTTTATTAAATGAGATCCCTTATTCAGTATTTTATATTTGTGGGTGTGCGTAAATATCCTGCTCTTCTATGGTAGTTCGATTCCTATTCTGTACGGCGGTAATAGAATGTTGACCTTAATTCATTCAGAAAACTTAATTTTTGAAACTCTCGACGAAATGACTATTTTCTTTCAATAGTGGCAGTTAAATCGATTGCACCAACACGATAATAGTGCTACTTTCGGCTGTTCACCATGCATATTTCTCCAAGATGATTCCAAAATTTTGTGAACATTTGTTGTTAGGGTATAACAGTACCACGATTAATTTTCAAGTTTTTTGAAAAATGGATTGTAGATAATCTTTGTTTGAAACAGAGAAGACGTATTGAAATAAGTTCTTCATTGGTACTGACTGATTTGTGCTACTTTCCAGTAATGTTGACAGTTTTATTATTAGTCCAGAATTAATTTTAAAAAATAGAGAATTGAGAAAAAGGATGAAAAATCAGAAGAAAGGAAATTTTCATTATCGTTGATAATTCTAACACAGGCATCTGGAAGTGGTAGTGGATGAATAGAACATGTGATTCTTAATTATCGTGTTTAAAATGATACTGTCCCATTATTCACTCACTGTTCTATTACCGCACCATTATACTAAGCAGATGAAGATGTCTTTCTTTCTTTTTCTTGTCAATTTTCCGACATCTGGTTTCAACAGAAGCAATGCGATATGTCACATACTTGGTATTTGTCGAAATTCAATGAAACGTTATAATACTAAAACTTAGGTAAAAATTCCAATTTTGTTTAGACTGTGTCATACGAAAGTTAATGAGAAACAACAGTGGCGAAAAAACCGGTTTTTGTCATTTCTCGCTGGTGTTTGTATCGATTTCCGAATTTACAAAAATTAGTGATTTTAATTCTTCCTGTTTTGGAAGCTTTTTTATTATTTATTGGGCGTTATTTTTGTTTGTTTGAGCATCATAATTAAGTTAATATTTTGAAACGTTTAGGAAGGATAGACTTCATCAGTTTTCATGTTCTGATTCCTGCCTTAGGTAGAGAAATTCTGAGATAGAACGTGACTTAAATTTTTTTGTAAGCCTAGAAAGGCTACCGTTGTGATAATGAGAATTTTCTGTTCTTCTCTTTCATTGGCATCTTGTGACAAATTCGCATCTTTCCTTTTGTATGCTTGAAAGCCTTGTAGTTTTTGAGTAACAGAGGAACGGCTGTGAAATGAATGGTTAATTGAAAAAAATCTGCAAGTTGATAACTTCACGTAATAAGTGAATTGATGCTATTCTTTCATCTCAAATACTTCAAAGTATATTGTAGTGAAAAGGATGCTTACATGCCCTCATTATACCTTGATGAAGAAAGCTTGACAAATATTTGGATTTCCTAATATTTAACGCTTATATACGTTTGTTTGTACTCGATCATATATATTCAAATAATTCTCACTGTGAAAGATTGTACTGCAGTATCACGAAATGTCACATGGAAATTCTCCGCCACCAGATCGAACATCTCTATCTACTCCTTTAAGCAGAGAGCTCGTTAATATTCTGAAAGAGTCTATGGGAAGTATCAATACCGACCCATATGTTTTTGTTGTTTTCGGTGCTTCGGTAAGTTGGTTATATTTAAACTGAAAGTCACTTGCGATATATGCAATTATTTTATATATAGTTTGAAGTGTCAGGGGACTTATTTTACATTTTAATTTTTCAAGTCACTTAGCGGAGAAATTCACTAAGGTAAGTTTTCGTCATGCTGGCGCTTTATTTTCAACACGTTTTTTTAGGGTGATTTGGCCAGGAAGAAAATATATCCGACACTTTGGTGGCTTTACCGTGATTCGTTACTACCAAATAATATTTCCATCGTCGGTTATGCACGATCTAATTTGACGATGGCTTCTCTGAAGGAAAAATTTATTGAAAGATGCATGGTTATTTTGTCAAGATTTATTTATTGCTAACAATTTTGTTACTTTAGCACTACAAAAACGTTTCATCTTTGCATTATTTTTCTACTGAACTTAGATTAACGGTTATATAACCAGTACAAATGTTACATTTTTTCCTTAACATCTAATAAATTAATAATTTTTTCTGTATATGTGAAACAGTGTGTGATTTAAGACTGTTGGACCATATATTATTTGAAGATATTGATCAGTTGAAGCCCAGTCTTAATTTCGATTCATTTTGCCATGTTTAACCTTATAACGGAATTCATTTCAGCTTCATTCTGGTGAAGAGGCAAAGTTTGATAAATTTATATCGCGTTGTTCATACATTCGCGGTAAGTATGATGAGTCTTGCGGCTTTATTGAACTACAGAATTTTATCAAAGGAATCCAGCGGTCTTGTGATGGAAGTTAGTGTCTCTTTTTCCTTTCGTTTTCATTTTTACTTTATTATTAATTTCCAATGCAACCGAAATGTCTTTGCGGTGTTTTGAAGGATAAAATTCCTTATCCAATAGTAATATACATAATTTAGTAGTTTCATCGTGCTTATTATAGCGCTATTATCTTTTAAGGTTAGATAGTGGAAAATGCTATATTTACTCTTTTAAATTATGTCGTAGTCAAAGACAGAAGTTCAAACATTCAAACAATGCGATCTACATTTTCAAATCCACTCCACTCGTAATTTGCTTTTTTCATGAAATGTAAATTGCAGCACCAGTGAACAGACTATATTATCTCGCTTTGCCTCCTGAAGTTTTTGAAGATGTCACACTTCAGATAAGTAAGAACTGTGTTGACGACGGGTGAGTAGCTATATATGCTTCTTAGTTTGTTCTTCAACAGTGGATTTAATCTGATTTGTAATTTGTAATATGATTTGTAATTTTCCTTTTTCATCTTTTCTTGATAGGCAGTAGCGTTACTTGTGTCTCTTCGAAAAATAACTCTCCTTCATGATTCTTCTTCTGGAATGTCTAAGATCTCTAGTTTTCAGGCATTCCTAGAACTCACCTCTCTTCTGGAATAAGCTAAATGATATATTTTTTTCATGTAGCTTGCTCTCTGTATGATTCCCTTTTTAATATTTCCAGTCAATTCTCTCATTATTTTAATACGTACGGTACCGTCTTATTTCCTTATTCAGAGATTCTTTATGACTTTTTTTCAGTCGTTCTTGGACGCGTGTCATTATTGAGAAACCTTTTGGCTTCGATTCAGAATCTTCCGCAAAATTGTCTTTACATCTCGAAAGTTTGTTCCGGGAAGACCAAATCTACCGTATAGACCATTATCTGGGCAAAGAAATGGTTCAAAATCTTATGATTCTTAGGTTAATATCAAGGATTTTTTCTTATTTCCTTTCTATTGTTGGCACGATGTAGTATATACCAGAAAATTGAAGGGAAAAAACTTCTATTGAATGTAAAAAAAGTACTGTGTCCATGTTATTATCACTTCGTGGGAAATCAGAAATATCGAACTTGACCAGGAATGGAATAATCGTTTATTTGAAATTGCTCGCACCATTAGCATTTGATTTGTTGTTGTCACCATCAAGACTAATTGAACTCCAGGTTTGGGAACAGGATCTTTAACCCCTCATGGAATCGTGACAATATAGCCGCTATTGTGATCTCGTTCAAAGAAAATTTTGGAACGCAGGGCCGTGCGGGATATTTTGATAAAAGTGGTATCATACGGTAAACTTTCAAACAATCAAATACGAATATCACAACGTTTCACGTATATTTTATTAGATCTGCTGTCTTTATAGAAATTTAGGATTTTTAATTGCTTGTTTGTTGTTTCAGTGATGTAATGCAAAATCATCTAATGCAAATTTTGACACTGGTTGCTATGGAGAAACCTGCCAGTTTGGATGCTGAGGATATTCGTGATGAAAAAGTAACGTTCTGTATGCTCTCATATCACTGTATCTTGTTTAGAACGATGGACCTGTAGCATCTTCTTCCTTTTCAACTCTCTTAATTGTTCTATTGTATCCGTTTTTAATTGCAAGGCGAAATAATATAGCGTTATGACAGAATTCATTCAGGGTTATGACATTTTTTGGACGGAATGAGCAGATTGTGGACTTCTCCACGAATAGTACTGAAAATTTCTCAAAATAGTTCTATTTTTTACCTCTTTCTGGAACTGTATTTAAATTTTATCAGACTTATGACATTGTTTTAGGTCAAAGTTATGAAGTGTATCAAGCCCGTGCAAATGCAGGATGTGGTCCTTGGGCAGTACGTTAGTGATCCAAAGGCAACAAGTAACTTCTTCACTTAATTGGGGGGTACCTTTTTTTATGTAAACATAAAAATAAATATTTTATAACTGCAGGTGGAGAAGCATGCTATGGCTACCGCGATGATAAAGATGTTCCTCAAGATTCAGTGACACCAACGTATGCATTGGCAGTCTTAAAAGTGAATAATGAACGTTGGGATGGTGTTCCTTTCATTCTGAGGTGTGGAAAAGGTTAAGATTCTTTTCGGTCACTGATTAAGATTTAGGTGAAAGCGATGAATTTACTGTTTGTGACAGCTATGTTCCTAGCAGCGTTGTCGATTTCCGAATGCTAAAGAGTGCTGTAACTCAAGGTGTTAATTTTCAAGTCATATATCAACTTTCTGTGATATACGTCTCAAAATACTGAAGATTTTTATCGATGAAAGGAGGTAAGAGTTTAGAAAAATCGCAATCAAAAAGATGAAAAGTTGTATAAGTCACGACAATTGAATTATATTTCTTGAAGTCTTAACCAATTTCCAGCGCTCAATGAAAGTAAAGCAGAGGTTCGAATACAGTTCAAGGAAGTTTCGGGGGATATTTACCCTGAAGGACAACTGAAAAGAACAGAATTGGTTATAAGAGTACAACCAAATGAAGCAGTTTATATCAAATTAATGTCAAAGAAGCCTGGTATGGGCTTTTCAGTCGAGGAAACTGAACTTGATCTTACTTACGGATATAGATATAAAGTAATTACTTTCGTTTTTTCATTCGTTGTGTGTCTTGTTTTGTTATTTTTAATTTTAGGCATCTTTTTTTTCTTGAATGTGTTAAAAGAAACACATTTTTTTTTCAGGATGTTCGTCTTCCCGATGCTTACGAACGGCTCTTTCTGGAGGTAATCATGGGTTCTCAAATAGATTTTGTTCGAACTGATGAATTAGAACAGTCGTGGAGAATATTTACGCCCTTATTAAAACAAATTGAAGGAGAAAGGACGAAACCCGCCAAATATGTTTTTGGAAGGTGAATTGTTATACTTATAGCTTTACAAATTAATCAAAGTTTTCTCCAATGTATACATGCATTAAAGAATACTTTCACTTCATTTTTTATAATCTGAGTTAGTCGCCGCTGAAGACATCTTTCTATGACATTCTTACATGATCTTGGTTTATATTTTTATAATATTATTAAAGATAGTACTTATAAAATCGGAAAATTTTTGTTTTTACGAAATATATGCTTCTTTACACCAGTTTTGCAATTTTATTTCAAATATTTAAATTTCAGTCGTGGACCAGTAGAGGCAGATGAAATGATGACAAGGCATGGCTTCATGTACTCCGATACTTACAAATGGGTTCCAAACACTGGACGTTGAGAGGCGAAGTAATTATATAGAAGAGTGTTCCGTAAAGCCATATTGAATCTTGATTTATTTTACAAGATTCATATGAGCCATGTTATTGTGAAGAAACTGAATTAATTTTTGAAAACAGCATGATGTTCTTTAATTTCTCAGTAAAGCATTCAAATACTGACTGGTTGTTTTGTCATCATTCCGTAACTTTTTTTCTTTTTTATTAGACATTTATGTGTATTTGTCAGGAACCAGGTAGGCTCGAAAATTTGTTCACTTCTATTGTTTTGGTCTGGTAACTATTTTTCTAGTTAGGTAATATTTGGCAGAAGTACATTTTCAAGTTTCAATTAAAGAAACTGGCACGGAGTTCGTTGGTTTTTCTGCAAATGTAATCAGACTGAGAGTAAACTTTCACGCTTACTTAGAAAAGGAAGTATTCTTTTGAAAAATTCATATATCGACAGCGGCATTATTTCATTGCTTAATCAATTGAAATGGACTTTTGGGCCATTACGGAGTACTTTCTTGAATAAAGATTGTGTGTTATAGCGCCATTTTTTCACTGAATAGTCCATTGAAATGGACGTTTGGTGTTACATTTTCTTTTTCTCAGTACTAGGCTGCTCTCATTCATTCAATACAACGACTGATCGTAATTTTTCTTAGTCTAGATTGTTTAATATGATCATCTTATTTTCTTATTGTAAGAATTTTCAAATGCCTTTTTCTGACTTTATATTATTCGAAATAAAGTGTTACCTTTCCTTATTTGAAATTCAGCATTATTGTGAAATTCATCGTTTGTTTTGATTGTGATTAAGACTTGGAGGTTTACGCCTCACTTCAGATTTTATTGATGGCAGTCCAAAACGCTAAAAATTTCCAATTTTCTAAAGTCATCGAAGAACGTAGGGCATGGTTACGTAACGATTGTTAGAACCTACTTTGTTTTACTAGTTTAGTTTATCATAAAGCTGCTTTGGGTGTCTTCAGGCTAACAACGTGATTTCGCTGTCATGGAAATACAAGTGTGACAATTTTCTTACGTCTACACGCCTGAAGTTTACCTCTTCAGTTTAAAGCTGACCAACTAGGCTATCCAAGCAATTATTTGCATAAAACTGAGATAGACGCACGAATTCTTTGTGAATTATCAGATTTAACCATGCGGGATTAATTAGAACCGAAGAAATTTTTTGACACCACAATCATCAGAACCAAACGAAACATTAAACCTCATTTTCACTTGAAAAAAGTCATTTTTGGATTGAAAAGGATACAAATGAAATACTAGTTGATACTGGGAATTCCATAATTAATGACGAATTAATAGACGAATATATTTGACAATACGAAAAAAAATACTGCGGATAAAATTTGAATCGAAATTTCCGTTATCCTCCTTTGACAAACACGGGATGCTCTATAATGCTACATCTGTCAATCAAATTTATTAATACGTTTTGTCTTTTATAGATTTGCTTCAATTCTTTGGTAATTTCAGCGACGATATCCCAATTGCATGCTCCATTAACCGTCCTAAAATTATTCTCAATTTTTTCTTGTCTGAAAATTCTAGTACTTTAAATCCATTCCTGGTTATTATTTCAAACGTAAGGGTAAAACGTGACATATTGATTTTCTTCCATGTGTAAGCTGATCAAGATCAAAATTTACCAAACATATTTAATTGTTTTTGATGAGTACTCTATCGAAAATGATCTATCTACCAGCGACTTATTAAAGCCCCAGTGACTTGAAATCATTTGTTCAAAGTATTCTAGTAAAGCTAATTTTTGTTTAGTTTTAATTATTGTGAGGTAGAATTGCCAATAAGGAATGGAATTAATTGGTTATCCTTTCTGGAAATTCATCAATGAAAATTAAAATACATGGAATCAGCATTACATGGTTATTTGATCAAAAATAAATTAAAATAGAAAGAGATCTTAAAAATAAAGAACCACTAAGCAAGTGGAAAATTTGAATAAAAAATTTTGCAAAAACTCAAATGATATGTTTTGTTTTTATCTGATGACTTTGATTAATCAGTTGTGCTTCTTTATCCCGGAATGAGTTGTTACACGATTTCAAGACAGAAGCCTTCAAAGTAAAATAAATCTTTCTAGGCTCCTAATTAAAAGTCTCTTGATATAATTTCAGGGAAATAAAAGAGAAAAAGAAAAAACATACAGATCATCTCGTTGCCATCCTCGAAATAAGTTTGGTGGCGTTCTTTTGTCCCAGTTGTCAGTGAATGTCATTTGTGCCGCAACGGTGTAAATTATAGTTAGTAATAATGTAATACGCTTCATATTGGTTCCGGATCAAATTTCTTTGAAATTTCCCTACAAATATGGATATCATAAAATATCCTACATAATGGTTCGATTATTGAACGATCCTGTGGTGTCGAATTTCTATTTCCCACAATTTATAAACCTCTCTCTGTCTTTCCTTGGATCCATTAAAATTTGAATTTCAGCAAAAAAAAACTCGTTTTTCCATCAAATTTCGTTCATGAACTTCTGTAGATCAAGCATTGTCACTAAATGTTTATCTTAATATATCTATCTGCCTAGTAGCAGTAATGCTGAAAGCTATCAGTTGACATTTTACGACACCAATCGCTTAGAAATATGGCAATTAACGAAAAATTAAAAAATCACTACTTATTTTACCTAATATATACAGAAATAATATGCATCTGTTAATATTTCTTTTACTTCACCACTAGAATGTTATATTCATACTCATCACTTTGATTAAAAAAAGAAAAGGATCAAGTGACAGCTTATAAAAGAGCATGCTAAAATGTGAAGTGAGCTGGCTTAGTATATTAAATTACACATCAATAAGCGATAAACAGTCGACATCGATAATTAAGTTATCGAAATAGCATGCATAATTTTATCTGTTTTGTCCCTTCAAAACAATATTTTAGTCGAAGTGGAAATTCAGAAATAAGGATTAATTAATTCAAAGATGGGGATTGAAGTATCATAGTGTTTGGAATTCATAATTAATCAATGTAAATCTAATTTATGATAGTTATTTTTTGGCAGTGATGAAGATGTTTATAGTTTTTAAAAGTTACAAATTTTATGTGACTTTAAATTTTTAACTTCAACATTTACTAATACATGCATTTTTCAATTTCTAATTTTTCCTAGCCTTTTCTCTTTATAATATATGTTTATAGTGCAAAGTAGAAGATCCTCTTCTATAGCTCATCATTTAAATTGCAATCCTATAATATTCTAGTTGTTTTTCAACGAAACAATTGAGTGAATTGTAACGATTTACAGAATATTATGTAATGATCATAGATTTGCAATCTATAATTTGCATACTTTAATATCAATTTTAAACCAATAATCTCTTTCTGTAATATTGGATTTAAAAGTTACTTTTTAGTTTAATTAGAATTTGCTAAAAAATACTGATGATAAACAATAGATTCATATCATACGGTAATGTCTTTAAGCTCGAAAAATTATTCGATCGGTTTTTTATAGTATAAAAAGTTGTACTTATATTTTAAAATACGCTCCAAGCTAAGTGACAATTATGAGAAGTTATTAATTTAGTTAAGTACTGTGAACAACATTGTATGAAAGCGTTTTTTAATGAAAATTTAACGTTTCCGAATCGAAATATAATCATTTCCTAATAATGCTTGCTGTGTTATGATCATATGATGCTATAATTCTTAATTTTCTATTATAAATAAAAGAAAATAAAATTTCTTAGTAATTACTTCTCTGTTCTACAATTTTTATTTGAAATGCTTGATAAAACAAGGCTTAGAATTAGAATTTAAGGAAATAATGATAAAATGATACAGCAAAGCCTAAATTAAGTAATGAAGTTGAAGTTCGATTAGCATCGTAAAGAAGGCTGCATGAAATTATGTCATTCAGCCATTTTCATTTTAACTAACCATTCATCCTACTTTAATACAACAATTGTATTTATGCATTGTGAAAAGATAATAGAAATTCATCTAATGGATTATATTGTATTGAGTTTTTTTCATTTCAATTTCGTTTTTTATTATTCGAATCATTCAGTTAAAAGTGAAACGAAACCCTCCCAATATTGCTTTTTCCTATTCTGTGAAATTGAAATAATTTATTTTCAGACATCTTAAATCTACTCATTCCATTGCTCATTTATCATTCAAACATCAATCATTGGAGTCTTACAGGTTATTTTATCACCATCAACATTAATCATCGTAATCAGTTTCATTCTCACTGAAACTGATTACGATGATTAATGTTGATGGTGATAAAATCCTGCAAACATTGGTTAGATTTCGAAGTTCCATATAGTTTTTCAGCAGAATAATTGTAATCCTTTTTTCCTGCATTTTTCAAATGATCATTGTTCATATTCTTGATCGAAAAAGTGATGTATCACTGATAAATTCTTGAACCATTTCTATCAACTACTAATTTATCTGTGGACTATTTTTTCCTTATACATTAGTTTCTTTTTTGTTTTCTCAAAAGGTTGTATATTTTGATATGAAATTTTTTAATTTGAAATCAACCATTTTTTGAAAAAATATTTTTAGCTCAAAGTATTCCTTTCACTACTCTATAATGTGGTAAGACTAAATTGAATGAAAATTTTTCAGATGGAATGCTGAAAAGATGGTGTGTTTCATTTTAAAATGATTTACATATTTTATATTGCCTGCTTCTGAATAAAATTTGGGAAAATACGGTACATAAACTTTATGATGCTAAAAAAGTGAATATAGAGAAGTTAAGAAAGACTATATCTATTGGTTAAGAAGAAGTGCCGAATCGTTTAAATTAATTATGAATTAAGTTTCTCGCATAGCAAATTTGAAATTAAGAGGGAAAAAAGTGAACTCATAAAATTAACTAATTAACTATCATGTGAAGATTTACCCATTATACTTTCCTGTCGAAAAATCAAATTAAATTGCAAATATTTTACTAATTCAGGATTAAAAGTTTCTTTGGTATTCTTCATTTGTACAATACTGTGTTAATGATTAAGCGAAAATGTTTATAAAGAAATTTGAAAATTATATTATTTCACATGTTTGTTTTTTATTATTTAATTTTAAAGTTTAATTGTTTTTGTTAATATAAATTTGATTCATTCAAATTTTGCTTTCCTTCGCAGATCCAAAAGATGAAAAAAATGAGTTTTAATTATTTCAGATTATTGTTCTACTTCATTACTTATTGCCGTCTTATGCAACTATATGTTTGATGTTGATATTTATTTTTAGATCTTCAATTTCAAATTAAACTACAAATTTCTGTTGCAATATTTTGACATATTTCAAACCATATTCCAACAGAGATATAAATAATAACTAAAGTTTGTCTAAGGAAGTTCGTTTTTTGCTGAGAAATCAACACAGTAAAATTAAAATTAACTGCTACCGCAAAGTGATGCAACACGTCTTTTTTATTTGGAAATATAAAATTAACGGTATAGTTTTAGAGCAACAATTATTGGCAAGTGATCTACTAGTCAGGATTACCAACATTACAGTGATATCATGGAAATTAAGCATCCAATATAAGTCATGTAAGTACCAATTACCGGATGCTGAACTGTGCCAGATATTTTATTTTGTCTGATCCTCATGGAATTTGTATGACTCGGTGCCACCACGACCAAATCCTTTTGATCCAAACATTGCTCCATAGCTACGGGTACAATAAGGTTTTCCATCGTGCCGTAATATTGGATATTTTTAAAAGATGACTGTACGGTACTATTTTTCGATCATAAACGAATACTTTTCAACAAGATTTCAGCAAATTTCAAGATAATCGATTTGTGAACTATTTTATACCATAAAGTTTAAGTAATATACCTCCCCATGCTTTATTTAAAAAGCAAAATTCCTCCCGGAAATTTGAATTTTTTGAAAATGAAAATCAAAGTGACTTGCCACAGAATAACTTCCCGTTGTCAATTGTTTGTTACATTTTTTCGTTCACTAAAGTTTTCTGAATGCTTTTATATTTCTTTCTTTACGTGAGTAAATTGCACAAATGAACAAACAAACAAAATAACAATTCAGGATGAGTAAGCAACTTAGAATTGAGAATGATAGATTATGATTCGAAAGTTAGAGTAACAGATTAAAATTTCAAAAATATTGGAATGAAATTATGAATTCAAGTATGAATTTCAAACGTAATCATTAATCATACGGGTTGAAGATTCGTTTTTGTCATAATTTTAAATAAGAAGAGAAATTTGTTAAATTAACAGAAACAAATAGTTAATGTGAAGATAAAAAAAATGTGCTATAATTACTTAGCAGAACTGCCTAAGAAGACAGATTGATGATAAAATATATTTATCGTATTGCATGGATAATACTATTTGTTCATTGATGAATTTTGACGCAGACATACCTTACGATTGCCTTTAACGGTCACGTACAGGCTATTTGTTCATAACACACAAAGACATATTTATGAATTGATGGATAAAATATGCACATATTGTTTCAAAAATGATATCTTAATTAATTATTCTTCAACTTATCGAATTTAGATTTGAAGATATGAATTCGAGACTCGGAAAGAACTGCCAAAAAATGAGAATAATAGATCTTTTAAAATTTAATGAATTGTTTATTTACTTCGACAACAAACAAATATAGTAGGAAGTAAAAATACAAGTTGATAAAGCGCAATAGGATAAGGTGCTTCTTTAGTTTGACAAATCTCGGGAAGAAAGGAAGGAGAAAAAGAAGAACGATTGACATTCTACCAATTTCTTATCAATCTGCGATTATTGGTAAGCAACTCTTTGTTTATAAATCATGTCATTTAAGCACTCTCTACTCCTTCCACTCAATAAGAGAGCGGAAGGAGAAGAAATATTTTTCTTTTTAAACTGCTTTAGACTATCCAAGACAATTGACACAGGAGATCAGTTAGAGTGTAGAATTAGTTTTGATGCCTAGTTTTCAGGAAGTTAAGATCAGTTCGAAAAATTGTGTCAATTGTCTTTGTCTTGGGTTTTCAATAGCAAGTGGTAGAAAATTAGGCATTTTCGTTATTCATTATCTGCTTGTTTGAAAGAGGAAACTGCAATAATTAGGTTGCTTTAGTTCAAATAAAATATAATAGAAGCACTCAAATTTTGTATCATTAAAAGTATAATGAAAGTTGTATTAAACATCACAGATTTAATGATAGCTTATCATATTCTTGTAGCATTATTTATTATTACATAATTTATATATCGGTGATGGATACAACAAAAGGTTCGTATTGTTTAATGTTGCACAAATCTTTTTTTCGTAAAAAAATTACCATTTGAACGAACGAAAAAATTTGTCAGTTCAAAGCTCACTAAAACAATTAGTTTATTTTACAAATAGAATTTCGTCGTTGTAATACCAGAGCGCTGAAAGTAATTTTTGAATTGAAAAGGTTTATTCAATACTACCTTGAAATAGCTGTGTCCCAAGTGATGACAGCATCTTAGCAACATTAAGAATAGTACTGAAGCTTGAGCAATATCGTTCAGAATCGTTAAATTTAGGGAATCCAAAAAGCCGCCGCTTTTTGTTACACCGGTCAGTATGAAAGAAAACATCAAAGTTAATCGTCTTCTACATTCTAATACTTTTTTAAATATTACTAAAATTGAATTTGGCAATTTCTTCAGCTAAAAGAAATCGCTTACTTCATGGCCTAATTTCATTACTCACTTTCTTATCTTTTTTTTAATGTTTATTTTGATCAATTGAAGCTCTTCTTTCACTCAGGTACTCTTTGCAATTAGAGGTTATTACAATGACGATAGGTGGTTTAAACCTATTCCTGCTTTACAACGTACACGACACAGTATTTATACTTGAAGGCTGTAGACATACAATGGTGAAATTTGAACCACCAAACATCCCTGACACTTTCAAACACTTTAATAGGACTCTGCTCATTGACGGTGGCAAATATCTGCTGGATAATTCCAATAAGGTTTGTCTTTTTTTTTTGAAAGTTAAATCATTTTATTAATATCATCAGGTTAACTTGTGTTTTCACAGCGATGCTCTAATATACCGAAATGTGACCGTGAGCTATAATAACACCAAACCTGACGCTTCCGAATTTCGTGCATAGTTATATTGCTACACAGTTAGCCTAAACCACTTCCTACAGCGGAATTTCTAATCTTCTCGACTTTGCTCCTGGCACTATAACATCATCAAAGTGAATGATGATGAGAAGAAACTCGATGCTCATCCGGAAAATGATAAATGGTACAGCACTGCAAGACAGACAACAAAGTTAACTTACCATTCCTAAACACTCTCCAAACTTACGCTTTACGAAAACACTATTTTTGAGTGCAAATAGTTTATTTTCCAGGCATCTATCGGATTATTGGTGTTCAAATTGCATTCCCTCCATAACACGAGGAACTGCCTTCAGAATAATATGTAACATTGAACGATGTTCAAGAATATCCACTGAATAATTTAAAACTATTAAAGTGGTAAACAGTAGTCCATTAATTAGGGATTACAGATCATTTTCTATGTCTTAGAAACGCAAGAAAAAAAATGAGTCGTTTCAATTCGACCAATAAGTTTACATCTTTTATGTCACCATTAATTAAAAGTCGACTATGATCTAAGGTATAAAGCCTTATTTTGTATTCATTATGTAACAATCTATGATTCGGAAAGCTATTTTTCTCGTAGTTCTATTGCCGAGTTTGGCACAAAAGGAAGCTCTAGAAATATATAACGGAATTAAGCTAATAAATTCATACTCTTAAGTCATTTCATTAGCGAAGAGAAGTTATTAGTGGAAGAAACGAATTCCATGAAGTCATTTGCTTCACTCTAACTTTGATGGAAAACATCATAAAGTCATCGAAAATAATCATATCATTTGAACATTGTTAACCTACAATTGTTGAAAGCAGTACAATGATGACAGCAACGGAGTAACTTAAAAACTGGTAAAATATACATCAAGTTATCAACACAACAAAAAAGAAAAGTTATCGCTGAGTCTCATTTACTTGAATGTAATTTGTCCGAATTGTTTCCCAGAAAGCTTGCCCGTATTTAGAATTCATGAAGAAATAAGCAACGCTTAGTACAAAAGAACACCACGACGTACAAAGATACCAATCGAAACCTGATTTGTGAAATTCTGAAACTATATTTCGAAAGCAGTAAGATTTCAAAAAACAAACGAAACTAGTAACATTATAATCATAGATATTTCTCATGGATTAATTTTAATTTAAAGTGCATATATTGTGTGCGTGTGCTCGTGTATGTATGTGTTGCCTCAATAAAATTTGAATATAATTAAAAACCATAGAAAACTTACGTATGTTTTCAATCAAGCCACTTTCGTTTTCCATTACTGGCATATATTCTAACTCAAGGTCGGTCCATTTTTCTATATAATTTTTGAACGCCTTCAATGAAAAAGGTGCTTCATCCATACGAGAAACTACGCTGCCATCGACCCACAGCAGTATGGTAGGTGTCCCGATGATCCCATATCGATTATTCAACCTAGAAATGCTAAAGTACTAAACAACTATAGTCGAACAAATTGCTTGTCATTCATACATGGCGCAAACCTTGAATTTTTAATGAAAATATTACTTGCTATGGTCTCTTGCATCGGTGGCAACAACACGCAATCGAGGATACATGCGCGGCAATTGATATAGATAGGACACCATTCGTATGCTAAATGCACAGTCTGGCGAATAAAATGCAGTTAACATACAATTCGAATAACCACCATATAATTCACCGTCATTGTTTACTTGTGCCAACAACTGTGATGAATTCATCAAATGTACCATGAGATCTGCTCGACGTGGTGCTTAAATGTGCGTTAACTAATGAACGATACTTGATAACTAATGAAAGATACTCAGTTTTGGCTTATCCAAGCATTGCTCTGCTATAGCGAACAAAAAAAAAAGAAAGCGGGATTCGGTACAATTAATTCTGATATTACAGTTGGAATTTACATTTTAAACACAAAGTATAACTAATCATGCGAAATCGCTGCTAACCTGTGGCACATCTATACCTCTGATTAAGCAATACATCGAATGGTACATCGATGACACAAAATGGGTGTGTAGCAGGACACTGCCCTTTGACTAGTACTTCGAAAGCATCCTTCGGATATTCACAATACATATTTGTTATCATAACTGTAAGAAAAAAGGGTAGATTTTCTCAAAATGATATAAACAACCAGTCCACGTGCATTGCTACTCACGGCCTATTTCAACCAGAAAGGCTCAATCATTCAATGCCATGCGAAAAGAAACTTCATCGGTGTTTTATTCTAAGTCTCTGTAGCTATCCCGTATATTTTAAAGCCGTTTATCATTTATTTCATATCACAACAAAGAAATCTCGTGAAGCTTATGATCTTCCTATTCCTATGATCTTCCTGAACAAAGTGTGAAATGCCCCCTGAAAAAAAAGAAAGACTGGAGCAGAGTTCAAACAGAGAAGCAATCTTTTTTACTTTCCTCATATAAAACTGACAATTTGACAACAGGAAACAAACAAAAGAAGTGAAAATGAAAATACAATCCAACTAACTTTCGTGTGCAGTGTTTGTTGTATTATTGTGTCCTGAATCATCACCACCTTCTATAATTCTCGCAACACACAACAGTAAATGAGCAATTAGTAAAACGTTAAACATCCCATCCGTACTCGAGTATTCCTTGAAAAACCATTAGCTTAAAACAACTGATTCGCCGTGAGGAAATTTAGAGGACTCCAAATCCCAAATCATCATTCCTCAGAAAAAACGCGCTGATATAACTGATATAGCTGATAGAACTTACAATGTTCCGCTGACAACAAAACCTCTCCCACAGATAGTTACGAAATGTTTGCAACTCGAGAATGAGCCTCCTCCTTAGCAAGTTGTGTGGTGTCGTTTAAGCTTAGCTTGTTATTGGATTGCTTCAGAATGATTATTAGGAATCTTAGTGCTTCGCGTTTTCGGTTCTCGAAATTCCATAGGAAATCGGAAATGAAACAAATATCCTGTACTTCTGTTATACGGTTATGGAAGAAATCGTATTTTCAATTTCTTCGATCTCTTGCTAATATTTTTGCAAAAAATTAATTTCATTTGAAAAAAAGGATAATTCCTCATCCTTTCCTTTAATACAAAAAAATCCTCCTTCATGGTATCCACAATTTCCTAATCACTATGTTAGAAACATGTACAAGGGTCCAAAAAATTAGTGATCTTTTTTGTTTCCAACTCTAGGAATTCTCTGCCGCGTTATCCAAATATGAAAAAATATATGGTATCGAAATTATTCTTCCAATAAAATTACATCTCACCATTGAATGTTTTGCATCTTAAATTTTTTTTCAAATTTTCTAAAAATTTTTTAAGCTCGAAGTTTTCAAAAAAAGCCGGACGCTGATTCATAAAACTCGTTTGCATGTCAGCACTGCAACCCTATTCGTTGTTCCATTTGAGCCTGCTTGCATGTCCCCAGTAGTTCTGATCTCAGAATTATATTTCGAACTGGTAAAAGGATTGTGCTTATTTATACCTCCCTTTCTACAATGAACAATGGAAAAAATCATCTGTTTGGATGTCTACTCCTATACGCTTGAGAAGCCACCTAATCTACATTCAACTTTGTTGTCAGGATATCCTTTCCAAAGGGAAATAGGAAATATAACGACCGTAGTATAAATCTTCATAGAAGTGGCATTTTGGCAAATCTTTTAAATGCGTTACTCTCCGTTGTTGTGCCAATATAGTTAGCCACTACTTTAATTGCAAGATTCATAAAAAGTGTCGCTAAGCTTTTTTAAATTCGTTCTTACTCCTTTGACACGAATTTGATGTTCCGCATTTTGACGCATTCGGTCTTTCCAAACGCTTATTTTTGTTCGACCACAAATATCGCTTACCATCTCACGCCTAGCAGGCTAACTATATCTTTCAAGTAAAGGAGAGTTAGTCTGGAATTTCCTGCGATGCTTTGTTGAACGGCAGTCCTCAAGAACATTGTTTTATTGGAAAAGCCATGTTGATTAATAATTAGAAAACAGACATCGTATAATAATGTTGCAAAGTATTCATATCAGAGAACATTTTGATGGATAATGTGGTACATAGCAATAATGTTCAACTCCGTATATCCAGAATGTTCCCTCTCGTGAACCAAGCTGATAATGTACTTTAGCCACTGGGATCGCTTCCAAGAGATGCCGTTGCTGTTATTATTACTTTACAGTAAAAAATTAATCACATATAATGTTTAACTCCGTGTATCCAGTATGGATCATCAAGACGAAATGGTGGTGGCGGCAATTGTGTGGAGAAGTAAAAAAATATCTGTGCCGCGGTTTTGATTTTTTTCTGATAACTAAAGCAGTCAGCTGTGGACTGTTTAAACGTTCTTTCCTTGACGATATTCCAAAATTTTCTGGAGACTGGTTGTCTCCGGTGTATAGCTTCTACATCACCAGATGCTTTGCAGTAGGTTAGATAGTCTTGACTACGAGCTAATGTACATACAATATATTTTTCACAACTTACCTTTATAATGCGACATCTACCGATACACTTCTGCAGATGTGCTGCACACATCTGCCGGCTTGTTTCATTGATTTGCTGTACGGGATACTTTTTTAGAGGCAGAATCTGAAACAATATAGCGGCATTCATTTGCATTTAAAAAGTTGCAGAAGAAGTCAACGGAAAATATAAATGCACGACTTGCTCTGGTAATGAAGAGTGGGAAGTATTGCTTAGGATATAAACAGACACTGAAAACATTGCTGG